>MJUU01022484.1:183962-202455 GCA_002080025.1 Modiolus philippinarum | reverse complement strand
ATTTCTTCCAACACGTGGACCTGAGTTTACATCCCACCCGAAAGATGGGTTGTGTATTAATCCCGCACAACCACGGAATGGGTCCTATTTCTATATCCCGGGACCCTCGGGGTTGAATTGCTACGAACTATTTCTATATTATAATTTAGACGTATTACACACCAAATCATTCTCTCTTTTCTTTATCATTTCACTGCACAAATCTCAAGTTCAAAACATTATCTAAAAATGAAATCGAATATTGCTAAGGTCAACCAAGTGGCAAACCTTTTACTGAACCGAGATAAATGTTTACACCAAAAACTTACATTTTGATCATCTCCTAAATGCTTTACGCCATAACTAAATTTAAACATTTTTTCATATTGGCAGTATATGGCTTTGCACAATATCATGTTCTTCTTTCATAATTGATGATGTTATAATACCAAATCTATTTAGAAGTATTTCAATTGAAGTTGCATATATAAGAAGGCTTGATATCATAGTCAACGGAAATTATGTCCTTAGGTAGCTGTCAGTAACTGCGAGCATTTGTCCGGACAGTACCTGTGTGTATTGTTTTCATGTTTTATGTACTTCATTGTAAGGGTACTCGTCTTGATAAGTTGGACTTTTTTCTAGTTTGATTTTACTGTGAGTCTTTTTGCGTATTTATTTTTTAGCCATTCACCACACATAGGGGAGGGTTTGGATCCAAGAGAACGAGTTTAACCCAACCGCAATTTTTGCGCCTGTCCCAAGTCAGGAATATGTTGGTAATTGACTTGTCCGTGTCTTCTTATAAAATTTTAGTTTCTTGATATTTGGGTTATTGGATGTGGTTTGTTTCCATTGATTTATTCACTTTTTACCTTTTGGGGGCCATTTAAGGCTTGCTATATGGTGTGAGGTTCCTCACTGTGTTAAAGACCGTACGGTGACCCCTAGATGCTTTGTTTTGGGTCGTTTTAACCTGGCTATGGGATGTTGTCTCCTTGATATTTACCCATTTCCTTCCTTTTTCATATTTAAAAACTTATCCGCGGTGCATATACAATTGTCACTTTTTTCGTTTGATATGCATATACTGTGTAGTTTCTTACGCTGACGAGTCAAAACAGTGTTAGCTTGGGTTGTAAATCTTGATTTCGATTGAGTGCAAGTTTTGCCACTTGTTTGATCTTAGCAATGAATAATTCTGAGATGATGCAAAGATAGTTTTAAAGGGAATGCACACCTTATTTGTACCCTGTAAAACTCCAAATATTAATAATATAATCTAAATTGGCCATAACACAGTAGTCCCTTATTTATTTCACAATCAAAAAATAATTCAAATAAAGAAGAGACAAATGAGAATTTTTGACTTAGTGGCCACCACAAAAATATTATATGGACTGAAGCAAGCTTGGAATAGTATAGTATTTTTGGGGACCAACCGGTCCATCAACTGTCATCAACCGTCATTTGGTCCACATTACCATGAAATATTTGCTTTTTTTGTACCTGAACTCCAAGTATGTATAAAAACCATTATCATTAATTCCATCCTGTTTTCCCTTTATTATCCCATTCCAAAGATTCCCAATTTAAAATATGATCTAAAATGCAACAAATATTGTTTAAACAGCTATACTGATTAAAACTATAATTGTAACTGGCTGTCGATGCAACAATAATACATATACTGTTATATGAATCGACGATGTTACAAAATATAGAGGTTAACAATAATATATAAACATAAATCAATCAGAGTGTCAGTATGAACGGTGGCATTATATCGCATATTTTACAACGCAACCGCTTGGGGTTTGTCAGTACCCTTTCTGACTTGTTTAAAAGAATATGATAAATTGTTTGCTTTTCTTCTATCAGAAGAAAATGAAATATAATTAGCAGTCTATGCAGTCAAATTCGTTAAAGTTTGGAAAAATGACAGGTATAAAAAATACCAAATAACTAGCACGAATGTTCCTAACACACACATATATATATATATATATATATATTATATATATAACGTCTGAAAATCAGCCCAACATTGTTAGGTCTGCACATTGGTAGTTCCCTCTCCGGGATTCGAACCATCACTGTTGTGACATCTTTGGCAACACCGCCTGCACTACGTCCAGCGCCCTAGACCACGCGGCTACCTAGGCTATATAAAAAATATAGCTTTCGGTAACCGGGTGATACCTCCTCGTAGGTTTAATCTAGGGTTGTAACGCAGTACATGATGTATAGGTGCTCGTGCAGATCAGCTGTGTGTATAGCAGAGAGGATTCAATGTCTTTCGACAAGGAATGCCGCCACACAAAGTTTATAATTTTTATATAGTTGTCTGAAGCATGTGACAACTCTTCATACTATACCTGTCCAATGGATAATATCGTGAGACATTATACTGGGCTTGATGAATTATTTGTATATATATATATATATATATATATATATATATATATATATATATATTGTAATTTGTATGACCAAAGAATCGCAAATTTTAGTTCATTCAAATTTAATGACAACATGAGGCGTCATTTAAAATACTCCGCAATGGGTAGTTATTATCATTGCATAAACGACAACTGAATAGCAGTCATTAAGGAACAGGGATATCCACAAATGTAAACAGAAGATAAAAAAGTATAATCATCGAATAAACAACTAACATCGTCCCAAATCTAGACTTTTTTTACCGGCAAGCTACTATCTTGTTCTATCCTGCACGAAAACGAGTAATAAACCAATATATGAAAGTGAATTTCCATTATTCATTTGACATAACGTTGATCAATCAAAGTGTTTTCTGTGTTCTCGTTTTTGCCCTGTCTTTTGACTTCGATTTTTGTGAATATCACCCCTTTGTTCCTTCGGTATTCTACTGCCGTTGTTTCAATGAAAAAAGTACAAAAAGAATATTAAATTGAGTACAGTGTTTTTCAAAGGAATCACCCACAACTTCAATTCATCACTACAGAGGTTTAACGGTCGACATCACGATCCTGTGGACCACTATGGGATATCTGTTTCCCAGATGACATCAGCTCTTTCTCTTCACAACTAAATTCTGTTTTTCCTCCTTATAATTTGACTTCACTACCGGAGTTAACATGTTCAACACGGTTGGTGTCTTATAAGAATCAGGAGATGCTTACTCTACCGTAACTGATATAACCCATGGTTCTTTTTATTGAGTCCATGTTGTTCACATCTTTTTATGTGTGTGTCTTCAATTTTCTTTTCTGTTTCATACTCATGGTATTTCATTGTTTTTCTGGTGTTGCCATTTTCCTTGGATTGTTCGTTTTAGATTGCTATTTCGGTTTCACTTATTTTACAAGTAAAAGTTGTTAAAATATCTCATGACGAAATCTTTACATCGATAGCATATTTTCCTTAAAAATAAACAAGGAAAGGATATGGAGTAAATGGACATGAGACAGAGTCTTTACAAATACATGGAAGAGCCAAGCAATTAAACTAGAGACTCAGCGACTGAGCCTGAATCGCTCACCTGACAAATCCTTCTTATGAAAGCCACCTCCCTACTGATGACAAAAATGATGTTTTTTTCTCTTAGGGTCTAATTTTAAGCTATAGTTTGGTTGAATTGGCTTCCGCGGTTTAAAAGATCATAAAGTGTGATATTCCCTTATTGTCCAATGTAAAACAATTTGCCATGCTGGCAGCAAGGTTTTTTTTTGTCAGATACGACCAAAATGAGCAACTTTTGAACAGGATCTTCAATACATCATTCCGATTCAGTTTGGTTTAATTTGCTTCTAAAATTGCAAAGTAGTTACAAAATTATTAAATTCCCTTAGAGTCCTATGTTAATCTATGTTCCTCGCTGGCAGCCATATTTTTTGTTTGATCAGAACGAAATGATCAATCTTTACATAAGGAACGAAATGATCAATCTTTACATAAGGCCTTCCATTAATCATTCCTGTAAAGTTTGGTTGATTTTGCTTCTGTGGTTTGGGATGTTCTCTGCTGGTGGCCATGTTTTATGTAAGATCGAAAAAAGGCCATCTTTCTAAATAATCATTTATACATCATTTATGTAAAGTTTGGTTGAATTTGCTTCAGAGGTTTCAGATGAACAATGAAAATTTGATTTTTCTCATAGAGTCCAATGTTAAACCTATGTTCTTTGTTGGCAACCATGTATTTTATCGGATCAGTATGAGGTATACAATCTTAGCCAAGGACCTTCCATGCATCATTTCTCTAAATTTTAGTAGAATTTTATTTCGTGGGTTCAGAGGAGAAGATGAAAATGTGATTTTCCCCACAGGGTCCAATGTTAAACCAAGGTTCCCCGCTGGCGGCAATGTTTTTGTCGGATCGAAACGAAATGAGCAAACTTTGTAAAGTACCTGCCATACATCATTCCTGTAAAGTTTGATTAAATTTGCTGCAGTGGTTTCAGAGGAGAAGATGAAAATGGGATTTTCCCATAGGGCCCTATGTTAAACCGACCTTCCGCGCTGTCGGCCATGTTTCTTGTTGGATCGGAATGAAGACAGCAGTCTTTGTCAAAGACCTTCCATATATCATTCCTGAAAAGTTTGGTGGAATTTGCTTCAGTGATTTCAGAAGTGAAGGTGAAATATGTGATTTTTCCCATTGGGTCCTATGTTAAACCTAAGTTCCATGCTGGCGGCAATGTTTTTTGACGGATCGGACCAAATTGAGCAATCTTTGTAAAGGACCTTCCATACATTATTACTGTAAAGTTTGATGTAATTTGCTTCAGTGGGTTAAGAGAAGAAAATGAAAAAGTTATTTTCCCATAGGGTCCTATGTTAAACCTAAGTTCTGCGGTGGCGGCCATGTTTTTGTCGAATCGGAAGAAAATGAGCAATCTTTGTAAAGGACCTTCCATACATTATTCCTGTAAAGTTTGATGGAATTTGCTTCAGTGGTGTAATAGAAGAAAATGAAAAAGTTATTTTTCCCATAGGTCCTATGTTAAACCTAAGTTCTGCCCTGGCGGTCATTTTTTTTTTGTCGGATCGGAACAAAATTAGCAATCTGTATCAAGGACCTTCCATACACCATTCATGTAAAGTTTGGTTGAATTTGCTTCAGTGGTTTCAGAGGAGAATTTCCCCATAGGATCCTATGTTTAACCTAAGTTCCGCTCTGGCGGCCATGTTTTTGTCGGATGGGAACAAAATGAGTAATCTTTGTAAAGGACCTTCCATACATCATACCTGTAAAGTTTGATTGAATTTGCTTCATTTGTTTCAGAGGAGAAGACGAAATGTAATTTTTCTCATAGGGTCCTATATTAAACCTAAGTTCTGCACTGGCGGCCAGGTTTTTGTCGGATGGCAACGAAATGAGCAATCTTTGTAAAGGACCTTCCATACATTATCCCTGTTAAGTTTGATTGAATTTGCTTCAGTGGTTTAAGAGGAGAAAATGTAAAAGTAATTTTCCCATAGGGTCCTATGTGAAACCTAAGTCCTGCGCTGGCGGCCATGTTTTTTGATGGATCAGAATGAAATGAGCAATCTTTGTAAAAGACCTTCCATCCATCATTCATGTAAAGTTTGGTTGAATTTGCTTCACCGGTTTCAGAGGAGAAGATGAAATTGTGAAAAGTTTAACGGACGGACGACGGACGACTGACGCCAAGTGGTGGCAATAGCTCACACTGATCCTTCGGGTCAGTTGAGCTTAAAATGATTTTATTGTGGTTCTTCATTTTGAATTCGTCGTGAGGCCTTCAACTTCGATATGTTGCAAATGTGAAAGTTTTCCCCATTTTCTTGTGGCAAAGCAATAGTATCGTAATACTACCTTAGATGGTTAAAATACGTTCAAATGCATTAATTTGCAGACGGAATTAAAAGGACTGGATGAACCAAACAAAAGAGAACGTTTTTACTTTTATTTTTATTTCTTATTTTCGAGAGAAAGTACACAATGCGCAAACTGACCCACCGAATTACATGTCCAAACCAAGTTAAACATGTTATTATGAAGCTGTGTTGCATCATTGCGTAATACTTTTGTTCTAAATGCAACATTATGAACAATACTAAAAACTAACCAATAACTTGCTAACAACATATGTCTTTTCTGTATAATAATACTTACTTGCCATGACTTTTGAAACACAATTATAGTCCTCACATCTGCAACGATGTGATTCTGTTGGTACGTAATTAGAATATCTACACATGTTCTGAAATCCAAGAATTTACAGATATGTATTTTCAAGATTACATTTTATTAGACTTTTGTATAACTAAAATTCATTCAATAGATTTAAAAGAAAACTCGCAATATAATTGAAACAACCCCAATCAGTGTAGATAATTTGAGTAGTGGTATTTTTTTTGTTGATAAAAATAGATAGAGAGACAGAAAAATTGTGGACAAGATATCAATCAAAGCTTATCGATTACATAGAACAGTTATATGGAATATAGGAAATTTTGTTTTTGATGGGTTACGCCGTGAAGAAGACCGTATCAAAACAAATGTCCTAAATTTCTCTCATCAATATTTCACAAAATAATACACAGAAGTCTAGAATTAATTGAAATAATCTATTTTAGCATGGTTCAAACATAAAGGACTGTTTATTGCAAAAATTAATAGGCGTTTTCAAGGTATGATGCACATGAGCACGACACATAACTTAGATTAATTGTGCTTAATATAAATTTCAGCTTATTTCAATTATTATAGAATTCTTTTTCTATTTGTAGAATTCCGATAAAAGAATTATAGGACGTTTTGTTTTTGATACGAACTTCATCATTGAGCAACGCATCGAGGTTGCCCTTATTTGCGCACTTGATCAAATATATGCTTACCCTTCCAGAGCACCTGATGATACCTCAGTTTTCATAGGAGTTCCCACTGCTAGTGTTTAGTTTTGTGGCGTTCTTGTTCATTTTTGTTTATGTGTTATGTCTTTGTCATACTTTCTCAATTCGTGTTGCTGTGAATTGCCGTGATTTTGGATTTATGATTTTAGAATTTCCCCTTTCCTCGTTCTTCAAGTGCTTCGGTATTCGTTTGCCGATGTACTTGAAATCATTAGATAAAAACATTCTACAACCGAATCTCGTGTATCTCTATTAGCACCTAATAATAACCTGCATAAGAATGGGGGTTCATGCTACTTTTTTTGCGGTGTTTTTTCAATGCATCTTTCTGCTTGTGGTCCCTTTTTGTGTTGCCACGATTTTTAAGCATTTGATTTTCGAATTGTCCCCTCTGTACTGCTCTTTCAATGTTTATTTTACGCTTTACCCAGGAGAGGTTAAATATCCAACAACTACTGAAGAGCGGTTTCGAATTATTTGAGATAAGCTGTCTATTTTGAGCAAGTATTGCTTAAATATGATTCCTAAAAACTAAAAATCAGCAATAAGAGAAAATAACTTTCTCTTAAGCTTTGTGTATTGCATTTATCTGTCTTTTGAATGCATTAATTCGGGAAGTGGTGTCATTTATTTAATTTGACGGAAAAAAATTGTTCTTGTTGTTTTTTACGTTTGTGTCTTCGTTTTTCTTTTCTGTGCTATATTCATGTTTTGTTTTTGTTTTTCCGACGTTGCCATTGTCCTTGGATTGTTCGTTTTGGGATGACGGTTCGGTTCTTACTTACTTTTTTAAAATATCATTGAAACTAATACACAATAACCATCGCATTTTCAATGACGAATTGAATGGCCAGACTGCCCGTTGTATTGAATAGAATTGAAATCTGAGAAAGCATTTCATTGGATGTATTATAATTCATGGACATTAATTTGCGTGGTTTTCATAGATATCACTATTGTATTAAGGTAGATAGACACTGTTGAGCTGCGCAATTCAATCGCGCATTAGAAAAATTAAGAGTCGGATACGGGATAGGTTTGATTTTCGGACCGGAACAGTAATTTGACGGCTTTTCCTTTGTGACGTCATAATTGAATCCCAGATGTGAAGCGTCATATTTCCTTTACTTTGCCGCGAATTAACTCCCTTTTCCCGTAAATAATGTTTAATCTGGAAACTTTGTAAAATATCTCCGTTAAAAGCATGATGACATATTCATTTTTTTATTGTAACCAATAAATTACATCATAAACTATCTGTTCACAGAAATACATCAAAATCTCATGGATAAAAAGTTCATTTCTATTAAGCTAAAAATTGCCTTTCCATATTTTCCCCGTGCATTCTATGTAAACTTTGGTGAAAAAATGGCTAAAAATGAGCAAACTTTGATCTAAATTCTAGAAAAAGCAAGCATGGTGACTCATACTTTTATTACAGATTTTGGGTAAGTATGATTCGTTCTTCAACAAATCTCATGGATATGAATATTACTGTCTATCTACCTTAAATTTGGGTAAAAATGTATTTTGTTGGGAATTTAGTTTCTTGGTTTTAGCTAACCTCGATGTCCATGAAAATTGGAACCCCATGAACAATAGTACCTTCACAGTATATATCAAGAGATGTACGTAGCTAAAATGATCATAAAAGAATTTGACAGAATCTACTGCTTTCACTTCAATTAAATTTTCTCACATGGGTGTAATGTCTGCATCTTCCTGACAAACTACCATGTGATGAAACACTGATCTCACAGAGATGATCCTGCAAGAAAAAAAAACATAAAAAGTGACGAATAAAATCGTTTTGCACAAAACTAGGGTAAAATTCTTCTAGAAATAAACCCTATATTGAACTTTTTTCTTTGTGAAGAAAAAGTTATTCTTTCTCCCTAAAGGAAATACACCAATAGTCTTTCGATTGGTTGGTTATATATGAGTATGTCATTAATGCATCGTATTTCGTATGCAAGCGACCTCAAGTCGAATTTTCTGATATTGGTTTAACTAACTTTATGTCATCATATGCAAAGAATAATACTGTGATACTTAATCCATAACGGACAGCGAAAAAATTGTTCATGTCGAGTAAATATAGTTTCTCGGTAGTGTCTTGTATCAATGTCGAATATTAGACATTTTATTATTCATCGTCGAAACCGAAACCGAATTCGAAACAGAGACACCGGAGCCATTCCAGCATATGCAGAATGAATTGTGTTTACAATGTTAAAATATTGTTTAACTGTTTGGTAAGTTCCATTGTTTAGCTCTACATTGGAAATTAAATTTGTTATTAAGACACTCGTTAATCAGATGTAGTAGTAGTATTTTGGAATTAGATAAAAGAATGTAACATTGTCTATTATTTGTTACAGAATTTCTTTTCTTGATCCTTTTTTATCTTTCATTAGTTTTAACGTTTTTATGAGACGCAAAGGTTATGGAGCTGACGGAGAATGACGTTTCTTGGCAAAAACGTTAGCTACAGTTCTAATTTTGAGTTCCTTGCCCCGCTCGTTTTAGATAAAAGGGCCAAAATCGGTTAATTGGGGGTTTTTGCGTCTGTGAACAGCATAGCACTGTTAGTGCTTTGGTTTTTTGTGCTGTACGTGTGGTGGTTGTGTGTTTTGTGGGCATGTGGTGTCTTTGGTCTTCCGTCTTCTGGTGTTCTTAATTTTGCCTTGTCTCTGGACTTTGATTTATGTAATCTTGTGCTTTGTTCCTTCGGTATTCTACTGCCGTTGTGTTATAGCACTGGTTCTAATAAACGGATCGTCATCAAATTATAGAATGATATTTCCTACATGCGCGTTACATGGCTTTTTTATTTTTGGATCCCGGTCTGACCCATTTTATACAAAGGGCAAATAATGGTTTAAATTGGGTGTTTGACAGTAGAATATGAAAAAAAAAAGGAAATGGGGTAAATATCAAGGAGGCAACATCCCATATCCAGGTTAAAGTCTTCATTATTTATTGGATTTTGATTTGGTTTCCTTCTATGTTCCTCCGAAAATTTCCAATCTAGAGTGTGTAACGAATTTAATGTCACATATAACGTTCATGAGATAAATGCATGTCACGCGATCGTAACAAAAGTACAGAATACTTAGTATATCGCTTGAAAACTAGGGTTTCTATGCGAAATGTCAGATATTTCGCACGAAATCATTTCTTGATATTGTGGATTCCCTATGTTTGAGTTCTAGTGCTGCTGACGAGGAATTAATTTCCGAAATGGCCATACAGCTCATAAAAATTTAATGCAGTTGGAGTTAACATATGTATTATGGTCTCATATTTATTTACTCGATATCCTTTCGTAAAATATTTTTTACAGGAGTTTGTCTTTTAATGCAGTGTGGAGTTGGTAAAACAATTCCCCGTGTTTGAGATGTATGCTCTCTATTTTGCTTAGATATAGTGTACCTGTGCAAGAGATTATATCTCATATGTACACTTTGTATATAACTATTATCTGAATTTATGTTAATTCTAAAACTTAAGGTTTAAGTCCCTCTATCGTAGTTTTGTCTTTAGCTATATTTGATATTACTGATTATTCGAATTTCGTTTGGCCTCATACATTTTAAACATTTTTGATATTGTGAATTCCCTATGTTTGAGTTCTAGTGCTGCTTATGAGAAATTTAATTCCGAAATGGCCATACAGCTCATTAAAACTTATTGCAGTTGGAGTTAACATGTTCGTTTACTCCATACCTTTTGGTAAAATATTTCTTATCTTAATACATAGTATTTCGCGAAAGGCCTGGTATTTCCCATGAAAATGCAGTTTCAAATCGAAATCAAATGGAAATTAGGGTTTACATACGAAAACTGAATTATCAGATCGGAATCGAAATTGTTATTACATCGAAAACGCAAAATATAGTTTTAGCCAATGAGACATGAGAAACAGAAATTGAAATTAAGTGTTTCAGGTTCATTAAATATGAAATGGAAACGTTCACCCTGTTTATAGCTTATAATACTCTTTTTATTCAACTTTTGTAAATTGTGTTGATCATATATAATTGTAGTCAAGTTGACAAGTGTTTGAAAGAAGGAACATACAGTTGATTCATTCGATTTCGACTGTCTAAATTCCCTATTACGGATGTAAATTACGGATGTAGATTAACCTATAAAATTGTAATTTAGTTTAACAAACCACTCGAGAAGTTTTATTTTTGTAGTTAAATTTTTAGTGTGCGGTTTATTTCGATCTTTATACAGTCTTCTTTTTTTATTTTGATTCGTCATTTCCTCTTGAGAGAGTTTCATATGTTGCTGTATATAAATTTAATGAATTTTAGGATAAACAAGATTTTGGTCTGATCTTTAAACTCAATCTCAGAAATGATCCAAACAGTAAAGATATTTTAATATTTATTACGTCGTGTCCTCCTATACAGAGAATATGAAATCTAGCATAAATAAGGTGTGAAAAGTAAAATTTTTAGTCTAATGTTTAAACTCAGAAAATTTTATCTCATCATATCCTTTGGAAGAAGTTTTATATGTTGCACTATACAAGTTTCATTAATTTTAGCATTAATGAAGTCTACAAAGAGAACTGTAAGTCTTCACTTAAAAATGACCAAAACAATTTAGTTTTATTTCATTATATACTTTCCAATCAGTTTTATATGTAGCTATAGAGAAATTTCCCGAATTGTATCATGAATAAGGCATGGAAAGACTTTAAAAAAGATAAATTCATATTCTGTGATTCCTGAATTTTAACATAAATGAAGTATGAAAAGTAAAATTTGAAGTCTATGATTACAGCTCAATTGAAAAAAAAGTCGTTTGAAGTTTATTCCTTATATCCTTTCTAAGAAGTTTTATATGTTGTGAAATACAAATTTTATGAGTTTTAGCATAGCATAAGGTTTTGAAACTACAAATTTTACTTCTTATACCTTCTTAATGCTAAAATTCGTGCAATTCGTATATCAAACCATATAAACTTATTATAAAAGGATATAATGAAACAAATTTTCTTAAAAACTGAATTGTTTTGATAATTTCTAAAGATTTCGCTTTAGCTGAAAACTAAAAATCCTACATTTCAGAACACTATCATACTAAATATTATGATTTTTTAAATATTGCAATACATAAAACTCCTTAAAACGATACGATGAAATAAAATTATAAAAAACTGAATAAAGATCGAGTTTAAACCGTAGACTAAAATCTTACTATGAAAAACTTTTTCTCCATCATATGTTGAATCAAATACCTGTTTTTAATCTAAGTCTTACATGGCAAATTTACAATCAAAGGTTCCACGAATTTGCTGTTCGTTTGGACCCCAAAACTGGTCACAAGCACCAATCTGTACGATAGGTTTCACTTTTTTTCTGGATATTGTTTCTAATGTCTATCAAGAACAGCATAACATTCGTTTTAATTTGTGAATTTTATTTTAATTTGATATTATGAAAGAATTCCTCATCTTCATCTGGTCTCATGTACGAACCTTTTATTATTTTACTCACGTTTAAAACACAAAACAATTTTCCATAGAGTACGCGAAATATTCAGCTCAACAGACATACCGATACGAAAAAAGGTCAGAAAGCATTAATTCTTATTTGCAATCATAGCTAAAAGACGTATAATGAAAAATTAGTCTTTTGAAGTACGAGGTATTAAAACAAATTTTGTGGGTATTCCTCGCTTGGATTTCCTTCAACACCCGCTTCAATAATTAAAAAAGTTACACGTAGAACAAACAATGAAAGAATATGGAGTAAATTCATTTGAAACAAAGTCTCTCCAAATACATGACAAAAACAAGCAATTTTATATGCATTTGCCTACAACAAATTATATGTATTTAGGATTTGATATTTACGAAAGAATATGGAGTAAATGAACATGAGACCATAACGCATATGTTAACTCCAACTGCAATAATTTTAATGTATATGTGTATTTTTTTTTTGTTCGTGATAACACCAAAAAAACAAATTTTGAATCAAATTGTAGAATAAATATAAGTTATTTTTAAAAACCTAAAGTGTAATTTCTTCTATTACATTGCTATTATCAATAAATGTACTGCAAATATTAAAAAAAAGATGAACGTTTGAGCCAATCAGACGCTGATATAACTACAAATTGGGGTAATAACAAAATTACCGAACAGAGTTGTCAAGAGCCAAAGTTCATGAGACAAAAAGACAAAGCAGTTGGAAACCACCGGACAAATTGTCAACCGCAATGGTCCTGACTTGGTACAGGTATTTCAAAAGTGATTGTTGGGTAAACCAGTTTTATGGCGCGCCAATCCTCCCCTTCCATTGCGCAGTGTCTGCTAGCAACTCAACAGAAATTGCTACTGATAACACCATTTTAGTTTAGTACAGTAATAGTAATAGTAAAAATGTCTATTAATCGGTTAAATTTGTTGTTCAAAATTTCATATGAAATGAATTTAATAATGGAAATTATGAAGTATTCTGAAGTTTCTGAGCATTAAATGGCCGACTCCGACCTGCCGTTGGGTGTGGGGTTTCCTCATCGTTCACTGAAGATCTTATGGTGGCTTTGAGTTGTTATTACTCCCATCTGGGTCGTTGTCTCTTCGACACATTCCCCGTTTCCTTTCTTTTTTCTATTTTATTAACATTATTTATTACTAATAATTTATTGATTACTCAAATACTTAAACCCTCATTTTGACTCTCGATATTTGATTATCATATTTTGCCCTATTTTCAAGTGACCCTGGTTTTCAAGTAGTAATTTAATTTCTGATAAGTAATTGATTACCTGATTCCGCTATACCTCCATAAGGAGTCTCACAAGTGTTCATCTTTGTAAATTTTCCTGCTTGTATTTGTGTTTTTGTTTATATCTAAATTTGTATACCTTTTGCATGTATTATGGGAGAGGGCTTGTATAGGCTTTGCCTGTTTCCCAATCCGTTTCTTTAATGAATAAAATAAGTTTAAAATCAAATTTATCTTGACACATGGATACCAATTAATGCACTTTGAGAGTTTCCAAAAGAATTTGAAGAGTAAACATTTAATCGACATTTTCGACACCTACTTCAGCTTCGTACCTAGATCTTTTATTGTATATTGACGAAGATGGACGTTTGAAATCTAAGCTATATGACAAGCGTGATGATTTTAATTTCCCCATTATGAACTTTCCCTTTCTTAGCAGCAATATACCTACCTCTCCAGCCTATGGAGTGTACATTTCACAGTTGATTCGTTACTGTCGAGCTTGTAGTTTGTACAGTGATTTTTTGAACAGAGCAAAAACACTGTCCCAAAAGCTGCTTAGTCAGGGATTTGTTCAACCTTTGTTAATTTCATCCCTCAAGAAATTCTATGGCCGTCACCATAGCATCATTGAAAGATATGACGTGTCAGTATCCCAAATGAAAGTGGACATTTTCAGCTAGATTCACGTCTTCCCGGATTTGACTACCGACTTTGACATTTTCCCGGATTGAATCACCCACAGTGTGACGGGTGCTGTTAACAGAGCAGGACATGCTTACCCTTCCGGAGCACCTGATGTCACTCTCAGTTTCACTGGAGTTCACACTGTGAGTGCCTTTGTTCTGAATGTTGTGGTTTCTGGTTGTGTGCTTTGTGTCTGTCTGGCGTAATTGTTTTTGTGTCTAACGTCATTATTTTCTGTGTTCTCGTTTTTGCCCTGTCTTTGGACTTCGATTTTTGTGAATTTCTCCCCTTTGTTCCTTCGGTATTCTACTGCCGTTGTTTCAATCTATTATATCTTTCTATCGTTCTCTTGCAGCCAGGTTGTGTGATTAATGATGTTATGATATGACTGATCAATATTGTTTGAATATCCTTGGTAAAAAGATCCAATTTTCAACGAATATTTTAAGTTTAGGTTTATTCTAGTGTTTGCATAATGATTTAAAGAATGTAGGTCAGATTAATGTTACAGCTGACAATAAAAAAACACTATTTAGCATAGTTTAATAAATGCAAGATTCCAAACCTGACCCAATTTTGTTTAGCGCAGGTAAATGTAATAACACTGCCTTCCACGTATGAATCATTGCAATAATTACCAAAGTAAGAACAGTGTACTTTAAAAAGCGAATATTATTGTACTAAAAAGTATTAATTTTATTACAATAATAATTACTTTACCGGGAGTCGAATCTATTGTATTGTTTCAAATGTGAATAAACAATTTATGACTTTCATTTTGACACATATTTAACGATCTGTCATTCCAACGTCGCCTAACGCCTTTCAAATAACTAAATACTGAAATTACTGTGAATTTTGATTCTCCATATGCGCATTTCGACAAGTTATGTCTCATCAGTGCAGATAAAATCTAAACGTTTGGAAGACCATAAAGTCAAAGATGTTTAAAAACTGATAGAAAACAAATAATCAAATATGATCTAAATAGAAAGCCAAAATCAGCTAAGGACAGAGCTTTGCATGAGGGAGATACTCCTTAGTTTCAACAAAATTTTCAAAAATGAGATATTTTAAGGTTCAAAATATAATCGGCTTTCGGGTCAGCACCGAAGTACTGACTACTGGGCTTGTGAATACCCTCGGCGACTAACAGTCCACCAGCAGTGGCATCGACCCAGTGGTAACAAATAACTAAATACCGAAATTACAGTGAATTTTGATTCTGCATATGCGGATTTCGACAAGTTACGTCTCATCAGTGCAGATAAAATCTAAACGTTTGGAAGACCATAAAGTCAAAGATGTTTAAAAACTGATAGACAACAAATAATCAAATATGATCTAAATAGAAAGCCAAAATCAGCTAAGGACAGAGCTTTGCATGAGGGAGATACTCCTTAGTTTCAACAAAATTTACAAAAATGAGATATTGTAAGGTTCCAAATGAAGTCATTAACTTCATATTCTGATTTCATTATGGTATATAACTGTAAATAAATCCAGTGCTTGACAGATCATTTCCTTGTGTGTTGCATCTTTAATTTAGTGCAAGAGTTCCCCTTCGCGCATACACCATATACTTCTATGCTATTCCGTCAACCAAAGGGGTGCCATGTGTAGCTCTGCTCTTTCCATCATAGACATAAAATTTCGTGTAATCATGCAATTTTTGTTGGTATATTTTAGTATATTTTTGGTATATTTTTAGTATATTTTTGATTTCATTTTTTATTTATTTAATTGATATAACACTAATATAAATGACACTAAAACTAATATGAAAACTACTCACGTAACCTGAACAATAAGTGTCAAAACATTTATAGCCTTCCACAGTTTCACTAAAACTGTAACCTGTAAAAAGTTCATGTTAAAGTCACTATTTTATAGAATTATGGTCTTTTGTAGAGGTCGATATGAGTTTTAATAGACCTTAAAATTGATATTGACCGACGCCGGAGGGGGGGGGTTAATATCAGAATTTTTAGGTCTATTAAAACTCATATCGACCGATACAAAAGACCCATAATTGTTTTAGTACATAATAATCAGCTTACTTGGTAATTGTAAGGTTTTCAAAAATTTTCTTATAACCGATATCTTGTAAAATTGTCAACGGTCTTGGTACATTTGTATTTACTTTTCGGTGTGCTTTCCGATCTCATCATACAAAGATGAATGCATCATGCAGCTATCAGTAGACATTAGTTTATGTTCATGACATTTTTCATTGATTTGATATAACATGTAATGAAATTCACTCGATTCTGCAACATATGTACTCGTCTTTTTTCAAACTTTAGATGTTTTCATGACATATTATCATGAGAATTTGAAATTTGCGTCCTTAAAGTCTGTTAGGGAAATTAATGAACAAAACCCACCTTGTGTTACTACGACTCAGTCTGATTCCCTGGCCTGTGTTAACTAAAGAAGCTCTAGAAATTGAGGTGAAAATTGCAGAACTGCTAAAACGCATACCCGATTGTGTATCGCATTATCTTAATATCACCTTCCGGGTATTTGTAAATAGCTGTCTACTTGTTCCCAAAATGATTCTAATGTGAAAACAGAACAACAAACGTCTGCTGCTAGCCAAACGCCATTTTGTCACTTTTTTATGGTGGGCTTCCCGAACATACTTATAATAAAGCTTTTCTGATTGGCCGAAGGTCTCGTGACTCCGTGTAAATCTGTTTTCATTGGCTATTTAAATAAATTCTCAAAATAGATTTCGCGAGTCAATATCGTTTTTAAGCAGACCTGAGAAATGAAAGTGAAAGTGAAAGCGAGTCAATTCGATTTTTAACTGACTATCATGTGACAGGTTTTCATCCAATAGATTAACACTAATATGAAAATAGGTGTGACCTATGAGGGGGCGTAGCAGTAATATACAACAACGACGAACCAAGTCCCTACCAGTAAAAGAAGGCTTTGTGTATTTCACCAGCAAAAAGGGGAAAAAAAATCCCCCGTCAAAAATAAGTGAATTGAAACCAAGCTCAAAAGACGAAATTCATCTGTAAACTCGCACAAAAATATTAGATCAATATATATTTGCAATAGACCATTTGCCAGTTCTGCAATCAACAGAATGAATTTAGCAAAACCCAAAAGGGAGGTCATTTTTTGACAAATCTCAAGGGGACAGAATGGTTCCCTGCTTGTGAAAACCAACCAAAAAATAAAGCATTTTTAATAAAAAATTATGAAAGTTTAATCTTTAACAGACGTTTAGTCAGCAACACAATTCAAAACCCAATCCCAAAAGCGCTTACCATGCTTTTAAGTGCTACTTGTTTTAAGTAATAAAAATAAACAACTGGACTAACTTGAACTGTCTTCTCAGTGATTAAGAAAGTATTAAAAATTCGAAAATATACTAACTTATTGCAGAATCTCATGAATATTGTGTAGGGAATTACTTTGTCCAGACTGGCTAAGCACGAAGACCGTACTTTAAAACAAATGTGCATGTTTAATGTTTGTTTGTCCGGTGTAGGAGTAACTTCCCTTTGTAGGTTTGACCAAAAATCACAAAATTTAACTAGAACTGACAAGAACTTTAGTAACTGGCAAATCATCTATTGTTAAGAAAAAGAGGTTCGGGCGGAAAGCTAATGTTTTTTTGCTTTTTTTTTAATTTCGAAGTTCAAACCCATAATTTGTCATTTACATAAATGATATGCCTGATTGCATAAAACTAAGAACATACTTATTTGATCACGATACCAGGGTGGAAAAGGGGGGTCCAACTTTTTTTGGGATGCATGGATTGGACGGGAAGTTTTTAAGCTCAGGCATTCGGGATTTCTATGCCCATGATGTCGGGAAATGAATGACAGGGAATCAGGATTTCACCAATTTTCAAGTACCTTCGTTAAGTTCGGGATTTAGTAAAAATAAAGTCGGGATTCTAGGATAAGACCCCCCGTCCCCTCTCAGGGTGTATAACCCTTTTCAAAAAGTGTTATCTTTTCCTGGATTTGAACTCTCCCATCAAATGGAGGTACACACACTCTTCGCCTCCGGTTATCGCTTGTACGGTTGGCTAATTTACACAACTTAAACCCTGAATTAATTCTAATCATAATAAACTAGTGCATTGTCACAGTTAACCACAGTAAACAATGACATTGTAATCTAAATATGAACAGTTTTATGAACTGTGTTCAGAATGAACAACACTTGCCGTGTTGG
>MJUU01022484.1:160899-183953 GCA_002080025.1 Modiolus philippinarum | reverse complement strand
TTTTTTTTTTTTTTTTTTGTATTTAAATGCCGAAATCGAAGGGCGGACTAAAAAATTAGGACTTAAGATGAACTTCATAATAAATAACAAAATACCGAAGTTACTGTGAATTTAAATTCTTCATATGCGCATTTCGACAACTTATGTCTCTTCAGTGCGGATAAAATCTAAACGTTTGGAAGACCATAAATTCAAAGATGTTTAAAAACTGATAGAGAACAATTAACTAATTAATCTAAATGTAAAGCAAAAATCAGCTAAGGACAGAGCTTTGCATGAGGGAGATACTCCTTAGTTTTCGACAAAATTTACAATAATTTAGATATTGTAAGGTTCCAAATAGAATCGGCCTTCGGGTCAGCACCGAAGTACTGACTATACTGGGCTGGTGAATACCCTCGGGGACTAACAGTCCACCAGCAGTGGCATCGACCCGTGGTTACAAATAACTAAATACCGAAGTTACTGTGAATTTAAATTCTGCATATGTCCATTTTGACAACTTATAAGCAATGAAGGGATATGGAGTAAATGCACATGAGACAAAATCTCTATAAATACATGGTAAAAAGCAATGTCTCTTCAGTGCAGATAAAATCTAAGCGTTTGGAAGACGATAAACTCAAAGATGTTTAATACCTTCGGGGACTAACAGTCCACAAGCAGCGGCATCGACCCAGTGGTTACAAATAAAAAATACCGAAGTTACTGTGAATTTAAATTCTGCATATGCGCATTTCGACAACTTATGTCTCTTCAGTGCAGATAAAATCTAAACGTTTGGAAGACCATAAACTCAAAGATGTTTAATACTCTCTGGGACTAACAGTCAACAAGCAGCGGAATCGACCCAGTGGTTACAAATAAATAAATGCCGAAGTTGTTGTGAATTTAAATTCTGCATATGCGCATTTCGACAACTTATGTCTCTTCAGTGCAGATAAAATCTAAACGTTTGGAAGACCATAAACTCAAAGATGTTTAAAAAGTGATAGCCTGTTTAAATACACGATTACTCAAGTTCCATGCGAACAAATGCAGCAGTCTTGACTCCATATTTATAATGGGATATAGAAAAATAGAATATGTACAAATGCGAGCTATCAAACAAATCCCAAAATCTTAAATTAGATATATGAAAATCAAGCAACATGTGGAATGTTCGAATTGAAAACACAGTCAAGTACAAGAAGTCACTAAAAAGATTAAAATAATGAAAAAAAAACGTGCAAGTGAAACGTCCGCAAGTACTCCTTCACAAATATAGTAGTTGATATTTGGAATAGTCTGCCAGAACAAGTAGTATATGATCTCCAAAAAAAGTCAAGAAATTTGGAATAGGATTGGACAACCACTGGAAACATCATGAGTTTTACAATATAAGAACAAGACCAAAATCCGGATGATTTGAAATTCGCCTACTAACATAACAGGTAGATGTGTTACAACAGTCTGATGTATATGCATTCATTGTGTCATTGGTGCAGAATCGTCCACAACTTAAGTCTAGTTTATAGATTTTATTGGCATTTTCACATTTCTGCATAAATAGGAAAGATTTTTCCAGTTCTTGGTATGCGATACAGCTGAAGAGGTGTCCAAGACATCAGAAGTATATGATAAAGCATCATTTATATCTATGAGCCCATCATTTATAATGTATGATGGTGTTTGGTCATCAAACCATATGGCACATTTAAAATCGTTTGAATTTTTTGAATTTTTTTTTTAATATTTACAGATCATGCCGAAGCCTGATCACCACCACCAAAAGGACCTTAAATGACCCTGGAGAAACTCATTCTCACTTACAAATTTAATACACTATATAGATTCAAAAATTACTATAACAAAATAAATGTCATGCCCTTTTTATGAAAACAAATTTTATGAAAATCGTCCCAAAAAGGAATTCTGTAGATTTTTTTTAAACAAATGCAATTTATTTCACGGACTAGTTGATTTTCAGGGGCCTGGTATTTTTACCCGAGCCTAGAATTCTTCAGTTTCGCCCGCTTCGTGGGCCAGATTATTTTTTCCCATATATATACACTATGCTAGGAAATTTGTTGAGTAAGGCTTTTTTTCTAATGGACAGGATCAGGACCAGATTATTTTTTTCAACCTAGATGCTGGTCAGATAAATTTTGGGGAAAAACTGGGCCAGAATTTTTTTCTCTAAAAAATACCAACCTCCCACCAACCCCCCACCCATGAAAACCAAATGGTCCTTGCCTTAACAAGAAATGCACAGGTAAATTTTACTTGTGGAAGTACGATTGAACACTGAATGTAGCTGGGTCATTTCTAAATGCACCAAAAATTGATAAGGGTAAGGATGTTTTGCTTTCTTGAATGAGGAAATATCTTGAAATTTTGTCCGAGCTTTTTGTCCTCTGAAAATAAAAAAAAATCCAAAGTGATATAAAATTAAAATGTGAAAAATGTTATTTTCAGAAGACATATGGCAAAATGAGGGTTACTTTTTTATGCAAATTTATGAATACCGTCCGATCATGGGTTATCGTNGGACATTGGTTTTCGTGGGTTACATTGTTTTTCAGTGGAAATTATGACGTCATAATAGACTATATCCGAGTTCTGGTTGTCCGCCCTACGTCACAAACGTGTCCGCCCCATGTGACCAACTTCATGACGTTTAAGGCTCTATGACGTGACGTTTTCTGTACTGTGACGTATTGAAAAGTAGTCTGGTAGATCCCAATACCATAGGTCGGATATGGTCTATCGACGCTTAAGGCCACGAAAACCGATGCTCCAAGTATATGCATATGCAGTTATACCACGTGATCATAGAGAAGTGCCCGAATCCACTTTTTCAATACTAGCGTTCTACGGATAATATTATCGCTTTCACCGTATTCGACTCTAATTTTACCTGCACAAATAAAGTTTCCGGCGCGAATTTCATGAAATAAATGTGAAATCTGTATAAATGTTGACAAAATTAGGATAATTTCATAAGGTCCTCAGCAAAAACATGCTTTTTTCAACATTCGTGGGAACCTTTATTTTATTTCTGTTGATGTAAGTAGGAATATCAATCAATAATTATTGTTAAACATTTGATTATTCTTACATGACAAGTTGTTTACATCTCGAGATTACTTCACAATTTCAATTTCAAATCACAGATTATCAACATCTTGCAATATTTTGACAAAGGCAATACTATGCAGTTCGCTTCAAATATTATTTCCTTCTGGGAACCTTGAATTTTTAAGATATTTTATTCATTTGAGGTGATTTTATTCATTCTGGTGAAAGAGGGAAAAGTAATCTGTATATTTCATTCATGTAAACTGACATTTTCTATAAAATGTCCCGGTCCCTCAAGAAAAATGTTTCATTTCTATTCAGTGTTTTTGATATTTGACGGCATATAGGCCTAGTATAAAAATGGCGACATATGCAAATAAGCAAAACGGTCAGATTTTTCCATGACCTATGTTTGTTATTTCCCGCAATAATGTGCGCAATTTGATAAAAAAATATTGAATTATCACAGAATAAAAGTACACAAGATCGCGCGAAATTGATGCTGCAATTACTAATGTTGCCATGGAAACGAGATCTCGTTAACCGAGATTGTCTCGGCTTTCCGAGGAAATCGGGTTCTTTTGATAGAGAGAACAAAAAATCCTACTTTTTATTTTATCTTCAAAATTTCATAACTCTGTTTATTACAAATGTTTCAAATACAATTTCGTAATTCTCCTTTCATGTCAAAATTTCTCCATGAGGTCTATGAAGCTTTAACTTCCTTCCGGTGCGCGCTACGCGCGCTTAATCTTACACATAATTAACAGAAGTTGAAGGAAAAATAGAAACACGGTATACAGAAATTGATGATCAAATTTTGACATTTCTTAGTATTTATGGGGGGCTACGCCCCCTATTATAATCAGTATGTAATAAAATCATTTTATGGTTTCTTTACCCTAGCCCACCTGCCCTAACCCAAACCAAGCAAACGAATTATTTTTTTATCCTAAACTTGTGAAAGATTATCTAACAAAAAAGATAAATAAATTAATAAAAATAAAAAGCTATGTAAAATGTGTTGAAGAAATTACTTGTTTTGGCGGCACTTTTTGGTCTAAATTCTAATTTGAAATTAAATTTGAACTTGCGTCAATCCCCCATCAATAAAAGAAAATTCCCACTCAATAGGTTTAAGAATCAAATTTTGTTTAAAAAAGTAAGATTTATGAGTGGGTTTTCTCTAAATGGTATCATACGACATGTGTTTAAATTGGAAATTTACAAATCTTTAAATTTTCATGAACTTCACGGCGTACCACAGTGAATTTCCTACCTTTGTTTCGTAGTTAGGTTTACCAATCAGAAACAAATTATTTCAAATGACTGCAGTTAGTCAACCTTGAGAGTCATTCCATGTGAATTATAGTCTCTTGGAGATTGATTCAGACTATACCCAAAGATTTCCAACATTTCTTGTCTTAGTTTTGGGTATCATGAAAATATCTTTTATTCTGCAAACAAGTGCGAGTCAAGTGTAGGATTGGTTTTGAGGACACATCTAAGTAGATTTGAATGTATATATTGCTTCATTAACACGAATGAAAAGATAAATGAAACTATGAAAAGGATCATAATTTCTTCTCAAAGGTGTGCATGTTGGCCATTTAAATACATGCATACACAAGATGTAGACAGNAATAAAAGCCCTGTCCTTGATAAACTGGAGTTTTCTATGTATCGTGTGCGTTTTTGTCACATGTACATTCACTCCATATCCTTTCATTTTTCCTATAGCCTTAGGCTTATCTGACTTAGGTAGAAAGTTTGCAAGCTTTGGGGATACATGGTTGATTTAAATTGCTGTACGTTTTGAAAGGTATATCACTCACTTTTGTTTTAAAAGGTGTTGTTAAATTTCAATTGTGTTTGAAAATAATTATATTTTGAAATCTAATGTTGTTATTTTTTTGCCCTGGTCTTATATCAGATTTTCTACTCTGGTGGGATAATTTTAGACAATCATGAGGCATCGCAAGATTTTTCAACTGCCCCCGAAAAAGTTTCCTTTAAAAAAAATATTCGATATTTACTTTGCACGGCTCCTTGAAAATTTGAGAACATTTTTTTTAAATATTGCACTATACAGATGGCAAGCAATGGTTCAATAAGAACAAAAAACAATCTATATCTACTTAAAAAATCATAAAATTATTTGCGAAGAGTTTCCGGTATATCTATTTCATTAGCCTAGTCATATCTGGCATAACTGACCTACGTTTAACAATGAAGGGATATGGAGTAAATGCAAATGAGACAAAGTCTCTACAAATACATGGTTATTATAAGCAATGGAACAACGCTTTTATTGTTGTTCTACATGCTTATTTTATATGATAAGTCACAAGATTGACCCATCTCGTTTCCTTTGCTTCCTAATATCATGATTTTCGTTGATCTTTTTTTTATGTTTAATGAAAACTTTACACAGTATACTGTTGTATTCTTATTGATTTTTATCATGGTAATTCAATATTACGAACATTTTGCATCACCTACTTCCATTTTTCGAAAACAGAAACGCTTAATGAAGAATTGTAGTAAAATTCTCATTCTGTGTGTTTTTAGAAGAAAATAAAAAAAAACATCTATTCAGTACAAAATTTATATTAGCGTCATTCCTTGATGTTTATAATAGACTATTTAGAATTTTATTTTTTTCGAATAGAATATCAATTCTTTTCGTTTCCGAGTTTATCTCGATTAGTAGGATATTTTTGCATGATTAACGAATGTGATCCTCAAGGTATTGGTAGGGTTGATAATTACGAGTCCGATGAAATGTGTAGTTTATTTTGCTGATCCTAGTTTATCAATCAAACAAGAATCCTTTTACGAAATGTTACAGAATTATATGAAATTTTCAGTGTTGATACAAATTAAGATTACGGTAGATAGATACAAGAGTTATATCCATGGGATTTTGCTATAAGTCGGAACAATTGAAGATCAAATCCTACCAACCTGGAATCTGTATTAAAAAGTATGGGTCGCCATACTCGTTTTTTCTAGAATAGAGGTCATTTTTAGCCTTTACCTCACCTAAAATCAAACCAAACCCGTATTAGACTTTTTATCTTTAAAATGCTCGATTGATTTGCACATCACAACAGTGAATATGTGAGGGTTTTATACGCAAGCATATATTGGGGAGTTACTCGTTGCTGACTGCCAAAAAAACGACACACACACAGCTATCCATGCACTCTTCAATTTAAACTCTTACCTTCCAAGTCCAAGATTTTTGTAATCAAATTATTGGAAACTATATATTTCACTGAAATGAATTCAGACTGTATGACTGTGAGAGTTTCAGAAAATTTACCATATTGGAGTCATATTGTTTATTAAATTATTGAACATGAATGAACAATAAAAT
Source organism: Modiolus philippinarum (assembly GCA_002080025.1). Classification (NCBI taxonomy): domain Eukaryota; kingdom Metazoa; phylum Mollusca; class Bivalvia; order Mytilida; family Modiolidae; genus Modiolus; species Modiolus philippinarum. The sequence continues at coordinate 177,511 of MJUU01022484.1, read as the reverse complement.
GTATTCAAAAGTATGGTTTATAGGTATAATTTCTAAAATATCTAGGTCTTTGAGAGTTTCAGGAAAATGAGCAAATTGGAATCAAATATATTTGAAAAAAATAAGTGAAAATGTTTGTTCTAATAGAAATGAATTCTAAAAGCATTATTGCTAGTAGGTGGAATTCCAAGTGGTCTTTGAGATTTTCATGAATTTTGCCAAACTTAGAATTGAATATTTTTGAAATCACATTTGTGAATTATTTTTGCTCTAATGGAAACAAATACTAAAAGTATGATTGAAAGGCATTTATCTAAAAAACATTAAATGGTCTTTGAGACTTTGATCAAATGTTTCAAAAATTGAATTGAATTTTTTGCAATCCAATTGTTGTAAATATTTGTCCTTATCGAAACAAGTTCTAATAATATGGATGATACTAGTATGTAGAATTCCGAAAAATTAGTGGCTTTCGAGACTTTCAGGAAATATATATTTTCAAAATCCAATTGGTAAAAATGATTGTCTAAGTTAAAGCAAATGATAAAAGAATGGTTGCTAGGTGGAATGCCGAAAAACAAGTGGTCTTTGAGACTCTCAGGATATTCAACAAAATTGGAATAAAATATTTTTGAAATCCAATTGGTGAAAATATTTGTCCTAATTGGAACAAAATCTGTAGAAATATGGTTGCTAATTGAAATTTTAAAAAAAATAAATGGTCTTTGAGACTTTCAAGGAATTTACCAAAATTGGAATCACATTTAAGAATTCGAAGTATTCATAATTTTTATTTTCTATCAACATTAGCTAAAATATAAGATTATATGCTCAAATTTAAAAAAGATAAGTCTTTGACATTTTTAAAAATTTACAAAAGTTGGAACTTGAATCATTTTTTTTTTATCAAAAAGCTTATTGCAGATCTGCATACTTTATGCAACAATTCTGCATAAATTTTTATCCCTAAATCCAAAAATTTAAAAAGAGTTTGTGTCACATACCACATGTGTAAAAATCGACATTTTATGGACTCTTACGTAACTTCGATATTTTGTTATTGTTTACAACAAGACCAATTAAAAAAAGTCTTAATTATTGCATATCTACAAACTATATGAAAACTGAAAACAATTCTACACAAAAATTTAATTCCTAAGTCCAAAAAATGGAGGATTTTGCGTCACAAGAAAATGGTCTTAAAAGAATATTCATAAAGGACTTAAATCAGAGGTTACTGAAAATTTACATTTATGCGGGGTTTTGTCAAACAAACCCGAAAGATGTATGAAATCTAAGAGACATAAATGGTCAATAGAATTAAATAAAACGCCAGAATATACGCATGAAGAAGCAACACTATATTGATATATCTACTTATATATATGCTGCTACATATAGAATAATGGAAGTTTTGTTTCGGATACAAAAAATATTGTCGACATAACGGACGAACATACTTTGTGGGCGAGTCTATAATTATTGGAGACAATATTTGAAGTATTCAAAACAAAACTTCTATATTATTCTTTTTATCGGTAATTAAGGAATTGATTTGATACAACAAATTTTGAAAAATGATAATCAATTTCGAAGAAATCATGAAGTGATTATTGAAGAGTAAACGAATTTGAGCGATCCTTTGCGGTATTTGTAGATGTATATTTCTGTGTTTACATTGATGCGCTTATTGACAAGGTAAGCGTGGCTTAAGTTACTCAAGAGATCAAAGGAAACTCATACAAATTACCGATAAAGTTAAATATCCTGGCTAATCTTAATATTTGGTTAGCTTGACAGTTTGAGACCATATTACAGTGATAGTAAATACGCAACTCTTAAATGCTCATTTTATTAAGCAATTCTATAATATACATTTATTTCCCATGCATGTGGGTATGAAGATTTGTTTACCCGAGGGAATCATATTTCCCGAAGGCATCGCCTAAGGGAAATATGATTTCCCGAGGGTAAACAAATCTTCATATCTCCCACATGCATGGGAAATAAATATTTTATTCCACCACTAAGTTCATTGAAGGTTGTATCGAGAAGTGGTTCTACCTCCTCTCCATCTATCTGAAATTTTTTTCATGATCTTGAAGAATTCAGGCAAAATTGACAAAAAAACTAGCAAAAACTCGTCTGGAATCATTTTTTCTTGAAACTCTGCCTGAATCCACCTATATTTGAAAGCCGCTGCATCTATGACATCGATCGGTGAAAATATAATAGCGTAATCCCGGAGCGTAATAAGGACCTAAGAACTAAAAGTACACTACCGTAAGAAAAGGTATTGTCGTTGCTGAAATAAATGTTTTATTGATTTTTGAAATTGACATAACAACACAAATAAAATAATTAAAAGTGTGCTTTTGAGACCTTATTATTCAGTAAAAACTCTTGGATTGCGACAGTGGGCTGTTCCGTAACCATGTTAACTCGGAACACCTCCTTACTATGATAACTCTTGTAAAATCTAGAGGATTTCGAATGAGGGGAATATGATATTTGGACACGATGTTCAGCGGGAGACACGATGTTTTGTTCAAAGTCACGTGTGACAGTCTTCGCCAATGAAAATTCGTTATTAGTCAAGTTATAATTATATAGTGGAATAAGAATTGTTATTCGGGATTCAAATGGGATAAATCAACGGTTCATATTCCCTTCCCTGTCAATGCCACGTATCTCCTTGGATTTAAAACACAGACAATAAATATGAATCCGTATACCAAGATTCCCGAATGGCATATAATATTACATGATATTTATTGACAGTATAGACTTGAAATCAAAATTGATTGATTACAATATATAAAACAGTCAAGTCAAATCTAAATATTACTGTGCATTGAAAGATATTTGTTTAAACATTCGAAAATTTATGTAAAAATGTTTATACATAGTGTAAATTTGAAATAGTCAACTTACTGGTGAAAAAAAAACATTCAAAGTGAGAGTCAAATATTTAATTATTTAGATTTCGATATATGAAAGATCTTGTCGAAAAAAAAATCTTTAATGTTCATGCTACAGAATGTTCTTCAAGTGATGTCGATTAAGTGGATATTTAAATTTACCTACACCAAAATATATAGGCTGTGGCAATACACATCCCCATTTACGTGTTACTAAAAGCAAATGATCTTTATACTCTGCACATTAAATATACCTTTCTTCGATAAATAATAACAAGGATATGAAAAATAAGTTTTCATAAATAAACTAAGAATCGCATAATTACTTTTTTACTTAACCCAACATGCTCAATCCAAAATGTAGAAATGTTTGCTACCCTTAAAAGATAAGAATTATTTCTCCTATTACTTACAGAAAAAGACTAAAAGTAACGATCGTATGTCCATTTTACAGCCTGAAGTGCAGTGAATTATACAAATGACCCAAAATCCTGTATACTTATTCTTGTATTCAAGGACGTCACGATTATCTTATCTTTGTGTACTAGATGAGTGCTATCCTACTGGTTTGATTCCATATTATCAGGGACATAGACGATTATATTAGGTTGTATTGTTGTCGTCTGTCAGAATAAAAAGTTACCTTGATTCCCGGCAAAAAAAAAATATTAAAAAAATCAACAAGCGGTACAAATTTACCTACTGTTGACACTTTCATTATAGGCTTGTTTTGTAAACCTGATTCTTCATATCGCAATATGATCAATATTAAATTATCTTTAGAGTTTTTGAAGCCATTGTAAATGTTACGCTTAAAATAGCCATTGTTATGTACAAATGCCCTTTATATGCCATCCGAAATGGTGTGTTCACGGTTCTCCCACTTTTGAATTTTTGGTATACAGGTAAAAAAGTAAAGTGGGAGAATAGTGAATAATACGTAAATAATGTTAATTAAATTTACCTGTAATTAGATTTACAGTGAATCCAGTATTAATTTAAAAACAATAATAAAAAGTTCACAATTGCCCTATCTTCATTGTGAATTGAAAAATTGAATGCTGCATGGAAAAAGGAATAGCGAAGAAAATATTTTACAGATGATGATGATATTATTTTTTTAAATTCTTAAATGGATGTTTTTTTTATTTATTATTTGTTTATTTGTTGATTTATTTTTGTACACAAGTTACTATGTCTATAAGTATACATCTCGCAAGCATACATGTCATATCATACAAAAGTAATAATATTGACTACCAAACTCAAACATAGCAAACAAACAAATTACGTGTTTCATATACAAAGCATATGTAAATATGAAAAAGAAAGGAAATGGGGTAAATGTCAAGGAGACAACATCCCATCTCCTGATTAAAACGACCCAAAACAAAGCATACTAGTATATACTAGTATTTACCAAGCACACATGTCATAATAAGAACTAATACCCGAGTTAATACCCTACAAAAGTCGAATTTAGATGTGTAGTAGGAATTTTATTTGGTCTGCGTAGCCCGGGCCTGAACGATGAGTTGGCTTTGTACCAATCTCAGCTACGAGTTGACAGTCTGTTGTAGCTGCGAAACCGTAGCTCTTATTGTCCTTGAGCTGATATTATATCGTTACATAGTCCAAAAATTAAAAATATACAAAAAAGCATCTATGGGGTTCCGGTTCCACAGCTAAGTCACTGTATTTCTTTGTCTGTGGAATAATTGATTATTGGTTATGACAGCAACTTTCAGACCATTTGATTTTTGTCTTGGATATTAACTCGACCAAAAATAAAAACAATGAAAATAATGTTCATTATAATTAAGCATGTTACTTTAAACAACAAAATTCATAATGACCGTTTTTCTGTTTGCGGATAAATATCAGGGACTATCATGCCTTTTTGACAGGTTTACGAAAATGATTCCACAGTAAATGTACTTGTTTGAAACGTGCATCAACGACAAGGTCATATGAAAAACTGAAAATCATATATAATTTTGAATATCAATTTACTATCTATTCGTTAATTTTTCGAAAAGCTTGAAAGTTTTGTTTTGTTTTTGTTTTTGTTTTGTTCTTTTAATAACGAAGGACTTCAGAACTGGCATATCACCAACAGCACATAAACATTTTAACTAAATATTATAATTTATGGTTTTAAATTTAAAAGAATCAATAAAAAGAAAATAACTATATTAATATTTTTGAACTTTGATAATTCAGAAATTTATTAGAAAAAAAATGTAGTTTTATGGAAATAAATTCAATTTTCACTTCATCCAGGTCTCACTATACTCTGCCAATATAAACCGTTTTAATTGCTATAAAAACACCAAGCTCAGCTATTGTTTGACACAAGTGGGAGAACCGTGAATCAGAAAATTAGAAAGTGGGAGAAACGTGAACAAACCTCCGAAATTTGGGGAGACATTTTATCTTAAATCTCACTATTGAAAAAAACAAACATCAAGCAATAATCTCTCAGTAAACAGAATGAGAAAGATAACAGGAAACACCTACAATGGCCGAAAAACACAGTCGCATGCCACAATGTACAAAGGAACTGCATAAAAAAAAACCTTAAAGGAAAAAAAAAACTAAAGACGAACGTAAACAACGATAGAAACTCGGGACGGCCGGACTTGGTACAAGCATTAGCAAAAGCTAGCGGAATGGTTAAACCGGTTTGGTTTATTGGTACCCAAACCTCCCCTTTCTCTTTCCTGTTTCTCTATAGTTTAATAAACATTCGAATAAAACCCAATACAGTTAGGCTACTAACTCCATGACCACAATCTTGAAAAAGAAAAGGGACAAAAAGTAATTTTGAAAGACCACGGAGCGCTCGCCACTAAACTACCGGCTAGCTTAAGGAGCATGTATATATGTACCAAATGACTAAATACCGAAGTTACTGTGAAATGATTGTATGATGTGTACAGGGTATGTGTATTAGCTCGTCCTTGCTTGTCATTCTGGTGAGCAGCCATACCATTGGATATCTGCTTTAAAAGGAAGCCGAGCGCGTAATTTTCCCCTGCCAATTATGGCATTTCATATAGTAAAACTTGACCAAGATATTGGATCCTCATCGAGGTGATAGATGCTAACTGGACGCCTTGCAATAACAGACAAAATCACAAGGTCTTGGATTAGACTAGGCCTCTAGATGCACGGCATGCATGGCCCACCGGTGGGCATGTCTCAATTCTTGTAATCCTAGTGCCCAGCGATTGATTAAATAGTCGGACATATGAGATTCTGCAAGATTGAATAGAAACTCATCTAGGAGAAAAGATTATGGAAGATTTGACTCGTCAGCATTGGATCAGCAACCAATGAAGAGTAAGGACACTTCGACACAAATTGCCTGATTCTTAGGAATTTGATGCATGGCCAATAAACCTATTTAGCAAAAATGTTTCCGTTACGGAAACAGCAAAAATTGACAGTTTGACATGACGGGGAGCTAGGGATTACATCAGGATAAGAATTCGGCAAGCTAGAAAATCTTCATCTCTTTTTACATTGTTTGGAAATCCAACCATTACAGTTAATCAACCAAGCTAAGAATGCAGAGTTGCATAAAATCAACTCTCCTATACGGCTATGAGGCTGTGGGATGATAAAGCGAAATTACCATTTCATATTAGATGTTTGAGACGAATGTTTGGTATAGTCTGAACTAGAACCATTAGCAACAAAGATCTGTGAATTGAAAGACACTGATAGGATATAACCACAATATTAAAAGAAGGGATTAAAAGTTGATATGCCATGTCATCGTTAACCTTACTTAACTCATTAAAGTTGGCCTGCATTTAGCTCCTGATAGCAAACGAAAAAGACGAACGCCTAACACGATTTCTAGAAGAACCGTCAAAGCTAAGATGAAGAGCCTGGACCATGCTCTTCTACACGACACTACTCATTACGGCAGTAGAAATACAAAAATACCAAAAAGCATGAAAAACATTAAATTCTGTTGTACAAGTAAGTAAGTGCATGGGGGTAATAACAAAATTACCGAACAAAATTGTCAAGAGTCCAAAGTCCGAGAAGCAAAACTACTAAGTAGGTGGAAAAATGACGACCGCAAAAGTCCTGACTTGGTACAATCATTTCAAAAGAAATGGTGGATCAAACCGGTTTAAGAGCAAGCAAAACCTAACCAAGCCACTGCAATAGTGCCCTGCAGCAACAACTCCACAGCAATTACCTTTGAAAGGTCATAGACAGTAAAAAGAAATGATCATCCCAGTATTAAGTAAGAACAAATCTTCAATCACAGTTCGGACCGAAATATCGAGTTTTTCCACAAGGGACATATGACACGGAATTGTTGACGCCTTGGTTAATTTGGTGGCCATAAAGATAACTTTGAAAAATGAGAAAGTCTGTAGAACTTGTACTAGCTCTTCAGCTGTGAAACATACATTCGGTAAGCAGGATAAGTTGAAACATTTCTTTCCATGTTAGGGAAATTGATAATTTTAAAATTAAAATCGCCCCTATTATCGTAAATTTAAGTACTGAGATGACTATTTTTGTTTTGTCAAATTAAAAGTACAAGTCCAAACAATGTAGATCTAGTGGTTTGTGTTGTATTTTAATCTCTGCGCTAATAAACAAAAAAGTATTGCCCATGCCAGGTACAGTGATTTTTTTACTCTTATTAACTGCTATATTCTGTTGAAGTTCTGTCCTAAATCAATAAACAACTGTTGAAAACTTAAAATCCGTTAAACCTGCATTAGTTACAATCTGTATTAAGGGACCTCCTGTCTTATGTGACCAAGTTTTCTCTATCCCAATGTAGAGCTTTTCATTTTGATTTAACCTGTATTAAGTGACCACCTGACTTATATGACATTTTTTTCAGAGTTCCCTTGGGAGGTCAAATAAAACAAGTTTGACTTGAACTGTCAAGAACTGTGCCAATCTGGAATAGTCTGCGATAGTAATACATAAATACTGCCATTAACTGTTCAATACTGTAACAGTAACTCACTGTAGATGACAGTCTTTACGACAACAGTAATGCACTGCCCCTGACTGTTACAGTGCAAATCAGTTAATGACAATCCATGCACTGTCCTTGATTGTTACGACGCATTACAGTTAGTCACAGTATTTGACATAATTGCGTTGCACTATGGTGGATTGTGCCAGTATAACTCAGTTAATTACAGGAATTGTTTTACCGTAAATGTACATGTAAAATCAATAATTATTTGAAATTTTCAAATCAATATGTTTTTAGTTAAATTAATAATGTTCATGGTAATTTGAATTTTCATAATATATGCATAAAATAAAGCAATAACTTTTTTTTTATAAAACAACACAGTTGCCAACATATTTTCAGATTTTATTTTATATCCAACCGAATAAACATATATAAATGTAACATAACTGTGACATACAAAACTTCATGAAATTAACAAATTCGCCTTCAAGTGATGGTGTTAGAAATCTCTGGATTCGCATTTAGTTTGCTCATTCAAAAGGAATGTATTAAAATCGCATTTACTGCATTAAACTTGTCAGTGCCAAAAAAGAATACATGTATATCCTATGTTTGATTCCTTTTTGTATTTAGTATTTCTTAAAGTCTTAATTCAGGTCATTACCGGTCGAAAATTTCACCGTCATTTTCCAAAATACGCAGTTCAATTAGCTCGAAAAAAGAGACACATAATTTGAAAGTAAAATTTTTTTGATGAATGCTTTTGTAATTTTGTTACAGCGAATTTACTTAAGAATTGAATGCATTATATGAAGTTTTATTTAAGGTATAAAAGTGTTGACCGAAGTTCATTTTTAAGGTAACGCTTCATGTTGAAAATGTCCGTTCGGTCAACACTTTAATAATTTCCATGAAAGTTAAAAACAATACATTCAATTATTATAATTACCTTTTAAAACCGAAATAAAAAAAAAATATTTAAAGGAATTCGAAAGTACATCATGTAGCTGGTTTCACAAATTCGTCAGCCAGGTGAACATGTGGTCACGGGAATTGATATGCCACGTGATCGATGTTCACCTATGGATTTCAAATGAATATGCGTGAAATGTAATTATTTCAATATGAAACTGGATATTTTTGTTAAATGATTCGTGCAATTGACATCAACATAGATATCGATAAACATCAATCAATCAGTATGATTTATGACCGACTTGGTTAATATACTAGGTGACGTTACTTATAGACATATCTACAGATTTCAACAGAATACATCGGCAAACAAATACCCAAGCAAGAATGAGGAAAGGGGGAAAGTCTAAAATCATAAATCCAAAATCACGGCAATTCACAGTAACACGAATTGAGACACTATGACAAAGACAAAACAAAATAAACAAAAAAGAACAAGAACTCCACACAACTAAAGCACTAGCAGTGTAAACCCCTATAAAAACTGAGGTATCATCAGTTGCTCCGGAATGATCTTAGTCAGTAACCGACGTCAAAGTGGTCTGTAAAATGGGGAAAGCAAGATGAGAAATAATATAACATCCGGGACAGTCGTTTTTAATTTTACCGACTGGCATGGTTCTATAGATCATGGTTTCTATTGGAAACCGGCCACAGGAAGCATTTCCTTTTTAAAAAAAGTTTAAACGGCAATCAGTAGCGGGCAGGGTAACGGGAGACCAGGGGAGAGGGGTAGGAGAAAGGAGAGAGGAGGCGGATAAAGGGAAAAAAAGTGGTAGAAAGGGGTTGAGAAAGGAGAGAAGGTGTCATTTAATGACATGCACTGTGACAATCCTGGAAAGTGCATTACAGTTGTCGTAAAGACTGTCATTTACTGTGAGTTACTGTTACAGCACTGGATAATTAATCGCAATACTTGAGTAGTACTGTTAGCGACTGTCACTCTCCCGGATTGTAACAGTTTATGACAGTAGTTTATAGGTTTTGACAGTATTTCGACAGTAGCTAACAGTGAAACAACGGCAGTAGAATACCGAAGGAACAAACACTACTGTAAGAATACCGATTAATGTACCATGAAATATACCCATTAAATTATGTCTATAAGTTATGGTTACAATTAATGGTATAATTATAATGGCTTTGTCCATTAAATTAATTTTCATTACCATTAAAAAGTTTAATATTAACCATTAAAAAACCATGAACTGGAAATAATGGCCATCAATTGTGACTATTAATTTTTTCATTAATGTGCATGACTTATTAGGTAATGGCCATTAAATTAAATGGATATAATGGCCATTATTTTTCCTTCGATAGGGGTAAATAGGCATGAATTCTTTTACCAAAAGTTTAATGGGCATTAATTGTAACCATAATTAATAGCACCATTACTTTTTCGAGATATTTAATGGCCATTACTGTATTTTAAAGGGCATTAATTTTTTGTTTGCTGTATTTTAATAGACATTAAAATATAAATTAATTTTTGTAAGCCATATTTTAATGGGCATTAAATTAACAATTAATTTTTTTTTGTCTGGTGTATTTTAATGGGCATTAAAATAACAATTATTTTTTGTTTGATGACCATGAAAAAAGTAATGGGTACACAGAACAATTTAATGGCCATTAAGAACTTGAATTCCAGGTTTTATAGTTTAATGGCCATTAACATCTTAAATACCTGGTGTTTGTAATTCCAATGGCCATTATCTTTTTAATAGCACGATATTTCAAACAACTGACATTAACACATGTACTTGCCATACTATAGACAAACTTTAATGCGCTTTGTACTTATGATGTTTATATCTTGTTGAAAATAAAAAATGCATCTTCAATATAGTCAAATCTGCATGAGTCGAGTCTTTTTTAATGAACAACTGCCTACAAAAGACTCTTACCGACAACATGAAACCTCCATATAAAGAACAGTGCTTTTAAGGGTCATCCATATTTGTCAACCATTTTCCAAAGTGTGCAAAACACACTTTTGCAAACCCTCCACCCTCCCTCAAAGTGTACAACAACAATTTTCAAATACCAGAAAAATAAACAATCAAGTTTTTTTTTAGAATTTAATCATTGATACTGAGTTCTTCATATTGATTTCTTTTTTCTAGGTGTCTTTGCCGAAGTTGAAATATTATAATTGTTTTATCTAGTGTTTAAATAGTTGTTCTTAAATAAAAAAAGTATGCCTGATAGTATAGTATTTCCTTGATTAATGAAAGTAGTATGGTCATAGAAATTATACACACAAAAGGAAAATGAATTGAAACTGAATTCCATGGACACCCCGTAAATATAAACGTGTGAACCCTTCCCAACTAAGCCTACAACTTCCTTTTCCAAAATACTCTGATAAACCCCCGAGATGGGCATATAAATGTATGCTGAGGTACTCAAAGGATACATGACAATAGTCTCTGTTACTCAAGCTTTTAGCTCCTCCTTTAGCATCAACGACGGTTCTCCAAAAATGCCTCAGGTGCCCAATGTCAACTTCACGTCTGCTTCTGGTTCTCTGTGCCAGGTGAATCCTGGAAACAATCACTTCCTATTTCCTTGCAATTGTAGGGCCAAGAAAGAGACTTCTGTGTGATGTTTGTTGTTTGTTTTCGTATGATGTGACCAAGACATACCCATCTCCTTACAATGTCAATTCTTCAATTGGATGTTGGTCACGGCAAATAAAGCATGGTAAAAAGTGATTATCTGGTATTGAACTTGGTTCTGTAAGGTTAACTGTGTTTTCTCTTAAAATGGACAGCACACTGTACATGCCCTGACAGGGAACCTGAAAAATATAAGTTTACACAAAGGACCGTGCCCACAAAAAAATAGGTATTCATACACTCTGAGAGCAGACGAGTGAGAGAGAAGAACCTATAGAACCTGGTTTCAGGTAAATGTTCGATTGGTAAATTTACAAATCTGACATAAAAGACTGCGAAGTAAAGTGACCCGTGTCGTCATAATGTGATGATGTCTATTTAAAAATATTTAAGGTAGATCGACAATTATTCCCCTTGAATATATTGTAATATACAAATTGGGTGTGGAATTGACTCGATTTTTTTGCGAAACATCCTTTTGTCTGCCTTTTTCATTGTGACGTTATAATTTAAAAAATTAAAAAAAAAACTAAACATTTTGTAAGACATTGTAAATGACTATAAAAAACATGATTTGGCCTGTTTTTTCAAAGCCTGATAACCTTGATCTAACAAAAAACGTATTTGTTTAATAAGAGAAAAACGTGTTTGAGGTTTTTTATTAGACTAATCCATTGTCCCGCATTCTTAATGTTGGATCCAGGTGTAAGTGTAAGATGACATTATCTGTAGTTTTGCAACATACTGAGACAGCATTATGTTTCACTATGGACAGAGATTTGAACTTGATCTCGTTTGGGAAACTGCAATTTTAATAAGAATTGAAATTAATATTGATAACTATTCGTTTTAAAAATAAATGATTGCAACTGTAAATTCAAAATACAAAAAATACCGAAGTTGCATTAAGTCGGGAGTTTTAACGTTACGTATAAAAGAAAAGTAAATTGTGAATAAAGAAAATGACTTGGATCAAAATAATGTGACACACATCAAGTCTAGCAAGCCCTGAAGACAAAAGCAAGTTGTAATTTACCCAGGTCGATGAGGAATCAAAATCAGAATAGGGTGCAACTGTCGTCAAGATCAGTCCGGGTGAAAAATCACCGAGTAGTACTGATAATTTGATTCTCGTTCTTATATATATCGATAAATGATTTATACTTATCTAAACATAATTTCTGCATGTTTGAATTGTTCTAAAACGTCCATTTTCAGCAAAAAATTGGCACACTGTAACTGCCTACTTGTCGTCTGGTTAACCGGAAATCACTTCCTTGTTGTTGTAAATTCCTCCAACAACGGAACAGAACCGTAACCGTTTTTCGCGTATTTGACTTTATTATATATTGTATTCAGATGGGCTTTGTTTTATTTTATTGATAATTAGATTGCGCAGTTGAAGTATCTTGACTGATTTGATGTAGGATTTACTGGTTTTTTTTTAGAAAAAAAGAAGCCCAAAGGGGGGTTGTAAATGAAAAAAAAAGAAGTTTTTTAAAACTTTTTTGTCAGATGTCAGATTTTGATGCACATTTTTTCTGTATGTTTCTTACAGCATGTTCAAACAAAATAAATCAAACAATTAAATTCTTTTTCAATAAACAAGAGGCTCAAAAGGGGTCTATAGTAAAAAAATGTTTGTTATTTTAAATTATTTTTCTGTAGGTACTTATAAACGTTTAAATAGATAAATTAATACCAAACGAAAGGAACGCATTTTGCAGGAAATTCAGATAGATTTTCTCTGGGGATGCTATGAAAGGAAATGCAGTAACTTTCATTTAAAATTTACTACTTAATACATGTATTGACAGATATAGGTCCTTACCGCACATACTTCATTGAATAATAGATGTTTTTACGAATTGATTAAAGCGCTAGGCAAAAAAGTATTACTTTGAATAGTACTTTACTTCATCAAAAAATTCTTAACGTAAGTAATTTTCAATATGGATATAATGCCAAGAAATATGTCTGTTTAAGGTTTCCTTATCTACCTACCCTAACACATTTTATTAGTGCTTTTTGGCAAAATGCTAGTTAATATTATGTTTTGGGTTAAACACTTGTAAAGTAAAATATATCCCCAATAAGTGTCTATATAAACATGATGAAATGATTTTAAAAAATAAAATGACTTTGCCTACCAGTCTACCTACCTACCTTATTTGTTCAAAGAATTTAAATTCAAACAAGCATATTTTTGGCCTAAGGTTATTAACACATGACTTGCATAATGTATGTACATGGATGTGGATGGAAAATAATAATCATGATAAATAAATATCTGGCAGTGTTAAAACATGACCCCCCCCCCCCAAAAAAAAAGAGAAAGAAAAAAAAACAGGTTTTATATATTTATTCAGAGTGCAATGTTTGTATACGACATTTATTTTAAGAGATCACTGTGGTAAAACAATGGTAAAAAGAAGAATATATTATACGTAATGAACTGTTGAAATGTACAATTATGGCATCATAAATATCAAACTATTTAGGGTCATTCTATTGAAGATTTATCTCCATGCAGTTGTTAGCAACAGGAAAAAAAAAATATAACTTATTGTTTAGTATTAATGCATGTAATAGATCTAGGTGAGGTTAACAAAGTTTTTAATCATAAAATTTTGTATATGTTCAAAATGGCAGACTTCTGGTCAAATGGTAAAAAAACTTGAAATGGACTTGGAAAAATTGCTAAATTTGAAAAAAAAAACTGAAGTACCGACCTAATTTTTTTTGGAGGTAACTGTAAGTGAATACAGTACAGTCGGAGATATGCCATGATAAATTGCACTTATAGCCATATCACCTACAATGCCGAAATAACTTTAACTTTGTTCTATTTAATCAATATATAATATATAATATCAATAGTTTGCAAGCGCGAATTCTTTAATAACTTACATTTGATTGAAATAAAACCTGACATATATAATAATCATGGTGTGAAGATGGTGTGAAGATGGTGTGACGATGTACATGCTATTTTTTTTAATGATTCACAAATTTTTTCAAGAGTCATACCCCTTAATGTCTTAGAAAATTCAGTTCAATATACAAGATCTATAGGGTACAATAGAACTTCGATAGCTCGCACTGTAATAATTGGAACCACATGCTTCGATTTTTTGAGATGTCCCTTTGTACATGTTTAAGCATAGTTCGACCTCGATATCTCAAAAAGCCCTTTGGGTCGAATTGTATTCGTCGGTTCCTTGTGTGTTCGAGTCGTTAAATTTCGACTGTATATGGTTTGTGAGCGTGAATTCTTCAACACCTTTCATAGGATTGAAATCAAACCCGACACATCTAATTTATATTATATGAAGATGCATGTCATTTTTTTATTTGGTGCATGAAAGAAATTGTCAAGCAGGAAAAGGGGAGGCATACGTTTAAGTTTGCCAAAACAACCTACCCCTAATTTTTTTTATAAATCAGTTTTATCAATGGGTATAAATATTTCATCAAATTAGCAATGGATATTTATATATAAATCATATAAATTTATGGGCATTAATCTATAAATCATGTATAGTAATGGGCATTAATTCATATATTACGTCCATTAATGGGCATAAATATATACATCATGTCAAATAATGGGCATTAATATATAAATCATGTACAGAAATGTGCATTAATCTATAAATCATGTCAATTAATAAGCATAAATATATAAATTAAGTCAAGTAATGGGCATTAACACATAAATCATATAAAGTGATGGACATTAATGTATAAGCTATGCACAGTAATGGAAATTAATATATAAATTATGTAAAGAAATGTGCATTAATATATAAATCATATAATTAATGGGCATTAATTTATGTGTTTTACTAAATAACAACCATCAAATTATAAACAGTTAATATAATGGTCATGAAATTGACTTTGATTTGATTTAATGGTCATCAATTTGATATGTGTGTCTGTTTTAATGGCCATTACTTTTTTCTACAGTAAATAATAACCATTACAATTTTCATGCCCATTAATCTAATGAAAAGAGAAATTATTCAGTCAATTTAATGATTAATTAATGGTATTTTCATTAGCTCATACCATTAATTTTTATTTTAATGGCATATTTTACAAAACCAGTAATTAGTTTCTGACAAAAAATAATGGGTAGTTTTAATTGATTTATGCCATTTAATGGCATGATATTTCATGGAATTTTAATGGTTTCTTCTGCAGTAGTGAAAGGAGTAGAATTGACAAAAATCGAGGTCCAAAGACATGGCCAAAACGAGAACACAGAAAACAATGACGCTAGACACAGAAAACAATGACGCTATACACAGAAAACAATGACGTTAGACATAGATATAGAAATCACAACATCCAAAACAAAGGCACTCACAGTGTGAACTCCAGTGAAGCTGAAAGTGATATCAGGTGCTCCGGAATGACATTGAAAAAAAATCACCTTATGAAGAGTACTGGTTTTGGTTCAAAGTGCTAGTTCTAGAGGATATATCGATGGAATCCATTTAGCAAAAGATGCTTTATTAATGGAAAGAACATCATCAATGTGTCTATAAGAGAAATTGAATTATCTAGCATCTTTTTTTTCATAATCGTTTCCTTTTTCTTTATTTAATCTAGCATCCTTTTTTTCATAATGTTACGAGTTCCTGAGGGGAGTTAGTCTCGTAGGAATATAAAAGCAAGACTGCGGGTACAGGAGTACAATTTGTGCCAATTTGCATGCCAATTCAAATGTAGTGTTGCGTGTAACTCAAATTGTAATGGTCAAATTCTCAGTGGAAAGATGTTCCCGATAATAACACATCCTAAAACTGTAACTCAGTTGGTCTTTGACTTTAGACTCGCATAATTTATTTATCAAGACTTGTATAAGCAGATTTACATGCATATTCTGAGAACAATATAAGATTACGAAGTTTGTAGCTTTTTTTAGACGTTATATATAAAATAAGTAAACAAGTGTATTGACAAAATTACTGAACAGATTTTTCAGGTGTGGAAATGAAAAGGACAAAAAGAGAGACGAGGTGCAAAACTATAAGTATATGTTTGTAAAAGATATTGATGGTATTGATTCCTCTTTATAAGGGAAGAGCTTTTGTATTTTTCAGCTTAGTGTTTGCCTCAGCATATATTTTTAT
>MJUU01022484.1:130294-160449 GCA_002080025.1 Modiolus philippinarum | reverse complement strand
TATGAAAGATTGGTGTCATATTTATGTATGAAAGATTGGTGTCATATTTATGTATGAAAGATTGGCGTCATATTTATGTATGAATGATTGGTGTTATATTAATGTATGAAAGATTGGTGTCATATTTATTTATGAAAGATTGGTGTCATATTTATGTATGAAAGATTGGTGTCATATTTATGTATGAAAGATTGGTGTTACATTAATGTATGAAAGATTTGTGTCATATATATATATATATATATATATATATGAAAGATTGGTGTCATATTTACTTATGAAAGATTGGTGTCATATTTCTGTATGAAGGATTTGTGTCTTTCTTGTTTATGAAAAATTGGTGTCATATTCATGTATGAAAGATTGGTGTCATATTTATGTATGAAAGATTGGTGTTGTATTTTTGTATGAAAGATAAGTGTCATATTTTTGGTACTGATCTTGTTTCTCGATCGAATTTGTAAAGCAAAGACAAATTGTCTGAACAAACCGTCATTCATTTTACTAGTAATAATATAGGAAAAATGTCTACTTGGAGTAGTTATATCTGCCTTTTTGTATCTCGTTGTATAAGTACACAGCAACTTCGGTATTTTGTTATTTATGGGTAATTCATTTCACTGAAGATTTTTTACTCTAATTAAGAGTATAGGCTACGGACAACATTAACTTAATGTTATTGCTCATTGTAAAATGTTTTTGTGGCTTCTAAATAGTGAACCTCTTCATAAACTTCATAAAAGTTGATTCATTCCGTTCTTTAACCAATGACATCGTATATATTAAAATTGCTTCTCGTGCATCTTTATAATGACTATATCTGTCTATGATCACAATGACACTGATATATTTAATAACAAGCAGAAAGTATCCAACAAAGTGTAGAAAATACTTCAGCGATCTATTGAAATGTAATAAAGATAAGCCGAAAACTTTTTGTAGTATCACAGTATGATGCAAAGTTGATTTTATGGGTGTTTGTAATAGTACTTTCCCCGATTTGTTTGGCGAACATTCGCGCTTGCATGCCAATAGAGAACATGGATGTAGTGTGTTCGACATCTAGCAAGCGAATTCATCTCAATGAACAAATAAAGGGATATGGATTAAATGAAAATGGGACAAAATCCCTAAAAATACATGGTAAGATTAAGCAAATGGACAAACGCTTTAAATTTTTGTTCTTGATCTTGAAGTCACCATTAGGTCTTCAATACAGAGCAAACACTCCTACTTCATAGTAAGTCCCAGACGGCCCCTTAAGCGATTTTAGCACTTGCTTAATCTTGAACAATGCTATATTCATGTTTCTCCAATTTTTAGCGTGTTAATACAGTTGGTTAAAAATACGTATTATCTTTAATCCAAACGTTGGTTAAATTTCTGCGTAATATTTCCCTCAACGTTTCATTTGATTCATAAAGTCTATTGTGACGTCATCGTTACTAGGCTTTCAGATAGCGCGACCAATGTTGACAACCGTGCAGAACCATTGAATTTGCACCTGAAACACAGTAAAAGTCATTGGAGAATCAATATATCCTTCCGTTTTCTCGTGGATTACGATATTTCTCCATTCTCGATAGTTAAATTTCTGATTTTAATATGCTCGCTAAAGCTCGCATGTTGAAAATCACAAATTTAACTATCTCGAACTGGAGAAATATCGTAATCCACTTGATCCAGAAGGATATATTCCTATATATATCCACTTGCTAGAACCGTCTTTAACTTACTATGAGGTCTGAGTGTTTTAATTATTGAAGACCTCACCTAATGACGACGTCAAGATGAATATTAGCCATTAAAGAGTTGTATTTTTGGCTAATTCTTACCTTTAAAAGATTTTCTCTCTTGTACATGTACTCCATATTCATTATTTTGTTCATTTGTGAAAATAAATCATCCAATGCTAATAATGTCTCATGAAATGGTCATGTTAAATCCATTTTCAGTCGTATTATTATTTCCTCTATTGTTTGAACTCCATTATTATGAAACTAACGTTGATAAACAAAATAAATTTTATATTAGGGACTACCAGAATCCTATAATCCCTGTCCTGGCTTTTAGATTGAAGGACTTGCAAAAAAAAAATATTGCAGTCATCTTTCGAGAGAACCTGTGAAATACTCATTGGTTTAAGGTTTGGTTCCTACTAAACAAGTAGTTTCAGACAAGATTTTTACGTAGGATGTAATTTTGCTAAGCTTTGAAGAAAATCTTTGATGTCAGCTGTTATCATTAGATTTAATTCTAATGAGAATGTGGAAATGTACTAAATGGCCAAGATTTTACCCGAACTTGAGTTTAAATCATTTTATCATCTTTTTCTATTGCTATGCTCTGCCCTGGCGGTAATGTTTGTTTTCAGATTTGAAAGAAATATGTGTTTGTAAAAGGCCTTTCTTGTTGATTTTGGCTTTCCTTTTTAGACCTTATTGGTAATTGCTTTTACATATTTTCAGGTTTATTTATTTCCAAGTGTTTTGATTTTATCTGCACTGAAGAGAAATACGTTGTCGAAATGCGCATATTCAGAATCTAAATTGACAGTAACTTCGGTATTTTGTTATTTAATCACTACAGCATAACTTTGTTCATTTTGAACTAATGATTTGTTGTTCTAATATGGGTTCTTGTATTTTTATATCACATAAAACCACAGAATTTAAATTAAACCTTTTCTTTCTACACGCACTAAACACACTGACTTATATCAGTTTCTGAATATTTCTTCTCTTATATGATATTTAACTATTTTTTGCAGAAGATTAAACTAGAGATGCCTTTTCTGCTCTTTTGAACATAGCAAGACAGAGTTCGAAATGAAATGTATTTTTCATTATAACAATGTCATTATAAAAATAGCTTCGTCGAAAGAGCGATGCTTAGAAAGTCAAAATAGAGATTGTGGAGAAAATTCTGGAAAGTTCTGATGTTTTTTTTTTCTTCTTTTTCCATCAACCTATGCCTGTGCTTATCTTACTCAATTTGGATAAATAATAGGTTGACTGACATTATAATTAGCAAAATCTTCATTTAAAAATAAGCCACGTTCACCAAATTTTAACATTGCCTTTTGTCTTTTTTGCAAATTTTATACATTGATGAAGCGGGACATAAAATACTTGCAAACATAACTCACGTCCGTGTTATACTGACATTACAATAGGGCGGTCATGTTATAGTTTTTATTTTTTACTTTATTTAAATTCAAATTATATGTACATTACATTTACTCATAAAAAATATATTAAATCAAATATTCGCAAGGATGATACAGAGGTTGTTCTGAAGAGGGCTTTAGCCAAAGAGGAAAAACTTCACAAGTTTTGACCACTTTAATGTTCACCAAATATGAAGTCAATAGTCGTTTTATTATACCAAAAACCAAAATAGACCAGACATGATATAACTTTTTAAATTAACTAGGCTATGGAATAGCCTAGCTATATAGATAGTTCTTGGCGTGAAGTGAGGAGTACTCTTGCGCAGTGAGGAGAACGCATGTGCAGAAGACTATTGACCAATAGGAATTTCAGATTCTCGAAAATCAAAATGGCGTCCAGTTTCGTCCTGATAAAACGGGGCGGGGTTTAATTTTTCTGTTTCCTTGTGGAAGTTGAAAAGTATTATAAACATTTACTATAGGTGGTACTGGGAACAGGTTTGTAGAGGATGATGGGATTGGTATTGCAATATCGCTTAGCCAGATTTATAAATATAGATATGATAAAAAGAATAAGAACAGTAATGTATAAATTTAAAAAAAGGAGTTAATAAATAAAGATGAGGTATTGTGCAATAATCAATAATAAACAAATACTATAAAAGACTTTTCAATTATGTTAAACAAAAAGTGATTGTAGTTTGGGAGATACTTAGGCAATGGAGAACGAAAGGTGGAAAGAGATAGAATTGCGTTTTTTGGGGAAGAATAAAGAACTACCGGTCTTTATTTGTGTGTGCTGTAACTGAAAGGTTTATGTTTCGAAGCCAAGTACACGAGAAAGAATTTAATGCAAAAGATGAGAGGTTGAAAGAAATGTTAAAAGGAGAGAAGCATATTGTGTGTAAAACGTGTAACTCTTATGCATGTAAGGAGGCTATACCTCCTCAAGCAATGATAAATAATTTAGAAATGGATAACGCTCCTTTTGAAGAATTAAATACGCTAGAACAACATTTAATTTCTCCATTTTACCATTTTACAAAATTGTGATTTTGTCTAAGAGTGATCAGCGAGCTGTACATGGTCCAGTTGTTTGTGTAGAATCAATCGCAGCAAATAGTTTCGAAATAGCAGATTATTTCAATGAATTTCTAATAGCATCCTATGTTTAAACCAATTCGGCTGAGACGGCTATCTTGGTTGGCAGATAGGGTCAATGGATAAATTCTAAAATCGATTGAGTTAGTGGCCATTCTATCAAAGTCTGGTTCCTATTGAGTGAATAATTCTGGAAAAAAAGTTTCTTTAATGAAATTCTCATTGGGTGCTATGTTAAACTAAGTTCTGTTGGGGCGGCTATCTTGGTTGGCAGACTGTGTCATCAAATATAAGTCGGAAAGGGACCTAACTTGTCACTTGTGACCATTTCACTAAAGTTTAGTATAAATTGAGCAAGCATTCAAGACCAAAATTAGCTGAGGGTTTCAAAAGAAAAGATTTTTTTTNCATCAACATTATGTGTACTTCTATTGTATTGCCCTCTTGTACACTAAGTGTCCCTGAGGCTTTAATAAGCTTGTCTTGTCTTGTCTTGCATATGTAATTTGTGTCCTATTAAGCGAAAGTTGTACTAATAAATGATTTATAACTATATGGCTACTATTTATGAAAATTCTAAGTTCAAAGCAAGCAGCAATAGTGATTAAGAAATTAAAAAAATATTGACGCCTTGGAAAAAAAATTGAACGGGCGGAGATAAAGAATCAAATATTTGTTTAATATTATAATTATATAGCAGTTATGACAAACTGTAATGCGCAAAAAAATATGATGTGTCCATAAATAGTAATATTTATAAATAGCTATCTATAAATATATATAAGTCATGCATATTTCACAACCATTTTCCCACTTTATAAAAGCTCATTTCTTTAACCTCCAGACTGCTCAGAATTGCTAGAAAGCATTTACACAAATGCACTGCTTCGATACGTGTATACATTTTAGTTAATAAAGTTTGTCTCTGTTGAGGGATAAAAGATTAAAAAAGCAGCACCCTAGGAGAATGCAAAAACAAAAATAAAACAATAGCACGAAACTACTTTGAGTTGCTTTTGGCAAAAAATGAAAGGTTTGATCGAATCAGTGACTGTTTGATCACATGTGCAGACCAATAGAAGAAATTACAAAGAAGTACCGAGAAAGGCTTACTTCAAGTATTGATTTGAGATGATACAAATACATCATGAGCCACCACACCCTTGTCAATCAAACACGCAATTTTCTATCCAAGGCTATTCCATAGCCTAGCGTATCGTTTTTCTTTCATAAAAACCATTATCCGATTTATATCATCCACTTATGTTTATAAAATCCCCTCGTGTTTTCTAGTTTAAGTTTGAACATCAACTGATTTGAAATGAGAAATTATTGTTCAAAGGTTTTGGCATGTTAAAATCTTACATAAGAATTCAGATCTATTTAAATCAAATTTGCTTTCTGTATATTAGTTCAGATATCAAAATGTGTCTAACTAAAAACTTTATCAAACGTGTGAATAGAAATAAAGTTGACTCCTCAAAATAAAACAAATCGACGTCCAACCAAGGAGCGCCACTATGCACGTTAAATGTTTGGCAAATCAACGTTTTTCAAATAAAATATTTCAATAAGCGGTTTACAAAACCAACTGCATGATTCTATCATAGATTGTTATATCTGACACTTTGCAAAAGAATGCCTTTAAATTATGATTTTGCTTATAAACAACTTATATGGAACCACTTCCGGTTGAGAGGGAGTCATCACATGATGTTCTATGGATGGAATAACACTCTTATTCCACTTTAGTCGTAAATAAAAAAAACATACAAGTTATCCATTGGATTATAAAATATGAAATATACCATGTAAGGTATAATAATTTGTTTAATTTTTTTTGGCTTTGTAAAGTAAAGTTTATAGTTTTTCCGCAAATGTATGCGTTATAAAGAGAAGTATGTGTTTTGCAATTGTTTAAGGTTAATTACTTTACTACTACCTGAACTGAATAAAACACTGAGACTTTGCTATATGTCGGCTCAATTGAAGAATAAATCCTACAACAGCGAGATCTGGTAGATGTTTATTTATTAAGGGAGTACGAGTCTCAGAAATTTTGTAATTAGAGTTAAAATTCTGACCTCTTGTTTTGAAGAGCTCTACTAATGGAACAACTTGAGCAAAAAATTTTGAAAATCCATGTAGGAATTTTTGAGATATACGACGTCAAAATTTTGGCGGGAAACAGATCTCTCTAGAGTTATCCTTCAATTTGCATAAGATGTTTATAGGCCTTTAGATATATGAAATTATAATTGGAAGTTGATAAAATTTTATACACAGTCTATTTTTTGTATTTTTAAGTGACTTATGACCAAGAAAATGTGAAACATGCGCAAAAATTTTTAGCACTGTTTGAATGGATAAAACCCGAGGATATAGAATGCTTCTGAAATCTGAGGCTCGTACTCCCTTAAGTGTAGAGATTACATCACATATAATGCATTACGTGATAAGATTATGCACATTGAGTAACTCAGTGCACTGCCCAAAGAAACAAAGTACTTTAAAATACATCATTAAAATAACATCAACTGGCTGTGTATATTCTCAATTTTTCATTAATATAAGCAAATGCCTAAATGTGTAATTTTATCCTTTTGTGCCTGTCTAGGTAAAGTTTCTTTGTTACATTTTTTAGGTTTTCAGATTTAACAGAAATGTCAAAATCAAGTACTGCCTCGGGTAAACCTAAATACTCAGCATTTATATCAAATTTTACCAAATTATGTACACGTCAAAACTATAATTACTTAAATATTTCATATATTTGTCCTTAATACCGATGGTTATGTAGCTGTCAAGGAAGTTTCCGGTGTAGAGAATATTTAAACCTTAATGGTGACAACTACAGAAGAAGACATTTACATAAAAATGAACTAAGAATAAAATAAAAATTG
The DNA here is from genome assembly GCA_002080025.1 of Modiolus philippinarum. NCBI lineage: Eukaryota > Metazoa > Mollusca > Bivalvia > Mytilida > Modiolidae > Modiolus > Modiolus philippinarum. The sequence continues at coordinate 153,273 of MJUU01022484.1, read as the reverse complement.
TAGGATTTCAATTTTTAGCAATGCAGATTCGATAACTTCTGTCTCATGTGTAAAAGGCAGTTAAAACATCTAGGATGCAAAGATGTGGAGAACATTCAGAGTTTTTGTTATTGATTCACATTTCTGTCAATAACCATGGTTTTCTAAATAAAGCAAAAATGAAAAAAAAAATGTTTTTATTTTCGTCCAAAAGGATCGGGTGTGAGGAGAGCTACAGATATGCAGTGGTTACATGATCTGGCACAGTAATGGTCAGCAATCTTCTTAGAACAGATATCTCCATTTAATATCAATTCTGTACAGTTAACACCTGGCAGATCCTCACAATTACCTGCAATTAAATATACCATTAAAAAATTAAAAAGTCAAACAGATAATGAACTGAGGAATAGCAGAAGCAGAACTTCGTCCAGCAGTCTTGTACAAGTAGATATGGAAAAAGCCTCTGTTTTTCATATATGTAAACCCGAACATATACTGTTTGTGAAACATTGATATAGAGGAAAATATATACCATTAATTAGTGGTAGATATCTAGATCTTTAATAAAGTTTGCACTGAAAAGTAGATGATCACTGTCCAAAATACAAAAAATACCGACGTTGCATAAAACAGTAAATTTCGTTTTGCTTTACACGTGTTTCAAGGAGTAACCTCTCATCAGCAGCATTAGAATAAAATAATATGGAAAGCCACAATCCAGAAGAAGTCCAAAAAGAAGTACTCATTTCCAAAATATTGAAATAGGAGGCAAAATCCAGTTTTTAACTTCGAGATTAGGTTAACGGGCTTACACATGGCCAAGGTTTGTTTGCTAGAACATCGAATAAGTTTTCAATTATACTCAGTGCCAATGAAAAGAAACACCTAATATCTCTGTTTTAGAAATCTTCTATGTCGACATAAAGAATTTGTCTTTGCATAATTATTAAGAGTATGCTTAACGTTTTGCATCCATACATTTTAGTCCATTCTTGAAAATTTTCCACTGCATCAACTTTTGCGTAAGTGGTCAAAATCAAAATTCCCAAATTGTCTGAACATTTCAATCACATTGACGAAAAATTAAAGAAAAAATATCTCATTCTTCAAATTCTGAGAGAAGTTGTTTAGAGTTGAAATTTGCCAAAAATGACAATGTTTTGAATTTTTTGGTAAAAAATACCGATTTTTGAGAATTTCAACTCTAAACCTCAAAAAGATTTGAAAATTTGCAGAAATGTATCCAAAAGGTACCAAAGAAGCTGACAAAATTTCATACTGATTCATCCTGGTTCACAGAAGATAAACGTTAAAGTAATTGCTGTTAATGGGAAAAACAAGGCATTTTGAGAGACAATTCAGGGAATTTTTAAAGTCCCTATCATTCATGAATTAAATGAAAACCAGTTTCAAAACTTTGAGATGGGAAATGTGTTCACGGGGTTAAGCTTTGTAGTGTACAATAAAGAAAACCAATCATGCGTTAATTCGCGCAAAACCGCATTTTTGTGCATTTCATACCATGTATTGCGGTTGGCATGGTTTCAAAAATCAGTCATGCGGAATTTTCTTTAAGCCTGTGAAATAATAAGTAAATTGACAGTTACATTTTTTAAAAATTGTTATTTGTGCGAAAAAAAAATCTAAAAAATGTTGCGTTTTATTGGCACTCAGTATATAAGTTGTCGAAGTAAGTTCCTTTGATGACGATTTCATTTAAAATTCGTTTTTGAGGGAGTAATGTTAATAGAAATGTGGTCTTTATAATTTAAAGCTATTTCCTTGAAAGTCAAAACTTGAAATCATAGTATGAAAGTTACTTATAATGATCACCGGAATCAATTTTCGAAATAAATTTAATCTCAAAAGTTTCCATTGAATTCGAAATAACTATGTTTAATTTTCGAAATATAATAAAACAAAGATGCAAATTCCAAACTAATTCAATTATGGTCAAATTAAATTTGCAGATCAAACCTTGTCTAAATAAATAACAAAATACCGAAGTTACTGTTAATTTAGTTTCTTTATATTCGCATTTCGACAACCATGTGAATCTTTAACTATTTTACATTATATGATCAATTTTCATCGACTTATTCACCCAACCAATTCAAATAATTAAGCTTTGTTTCAGTAACATTGGTATTGCAATTAACAGTTATAATAAATAAAAGCGGCCTTGTATTTTGTAGGTGAGAATATTTTTAATTACAAACCTATAAAACAAATGTCATTTTTAAAACTTGTTGAATAAACACAAAGGACAAATGATTGTGAAAAGTAAAACAATGAATAACCCATCAAATCAATATTTGCTACGTTTTCTTATATTGGTGAAACAAAGCCAAAGTTAGTTGCATGAAAAGATTAAAAAAGTCAAGAAATAATAAATTGATTAGTGTGCTTGGGTCTGAAGACTGCTCGGAGAACAATATATTGACCGACACAGAAATATTTATAGGAACTGTCCTTTAATTTTAATTCAATATTAGTATTTTTCAGTACAAAATCCATTAATCGGAAGTATAGTGGAAATACAATGGGGAAGTCCAGGCCTATCGGTATGTCGTCCAGGAGCTCTAAGAGCCCCTACACCAGTAGGAAGAGAAGACAGGCAAACAATCATGACACAACATCTAACGCAGCAGACCCGAGTCATGACCGTACCACATCTATAACGGCGACACCAGGCCCGATTTCAGAACAAACGCACGATGCCAACGTAACAGAACGATTATCTCAGGAGCAGCTACAGAAAGTGGCAGCTACAGTTACATCACAATTAGCACCTGAAATCAGGGGAGAGATAGCACAAGCAGTAAATGCACTTAGGAGCTCTCCGGCTTCAGTTCATTCTCCTGATAGCACATCATAGACAATGTCATTGGACCAAGGTATTAACCATGCTAATTTTTCAAATGTAGAACCCATTATAAGTATAAATGACCAGTTAGGTCTAAATGTATCACGACAAGTCAGGGATAAAATTGTTAATGGTGAATACATTGATCTGGGGTCTTTATTGAATAACTCACCACAAGAGCAACTGACAGCTCTGATGATGAGCACAACTGGACGATTACAGTTACAACCAAAGGTTAACAAAAAGATAATTTATATAAACACATGGCTCGATGCCTTTCTTATTTTTACTAGCATTTACACATCTGCTCTACCGGAAAGCACGCAAGGCTTGTTAAAGTATATGTACACAGTAAAATTAGGTGCTTCAAGATTTCCCGGTTTAGGTTGGTTAGAGTACGATCAACAATTTCGTTTGAAAAGAGATCGGACCCCAACTTTATCCTGGGGTGTTGTAGACCAAAAATTGGTGCTGCTATACATGCAGTGTGCACCTGCCACCTCTGTACAAAACCAAACAAATAGGTCATCAAACAAAAAATTCATAATACAGGTAGATGCTCATTACCCTTTTGTGCTTACTTACACAAGTGCTGAAGATGCAATTATCCTCATCCAGTAATTAATTGCAGGGTTCAAATTGATGATAAATTATCGATTCAATCAAATACAGTTGATTCGGGTTCGAACATCGATTTTCGTTCCTTCGGGAAGCCAGGAAACAGTAACTACAGTACAAACAGGGGGAAATTTACAGGTACTAAACATGTACGAAGACATTACGAAACTGGGAAAATACCAATCAAAACTGATCTTCTTTTGACTCTACTCGAAGATTATCCTAATACAACCGATAAGCATATACTTGCAAATGTGTTTATAGGGGATTTTACAGTTGGTTACAATGGTGAAAGATTGCCAAATAATTGTAAAAATTTGGTGTCTGTTTATCAACATGCAGACCAAACGGAACAAACCATTTTGAAGGAACTTAAATTGGGTAGAATTGATGGCCCTTCACTCATAGACCTCCAGTTAATTTGAGAATTTCCCCAATTGGTCTGTTTCCAAAACAATCTGGACGCTGGCGCCTAATCCGTCATTTATCGTATCCTCTCGGTAATAGTGTAACCACATTCACATTGAACCTGAACTATCTACCGTACATTACACATCTTTTGATCAGGTCCTAGATACAATTTGCAAATCTGGCCCAAATAGTCTTATGGGGAAAATGGATATTTCTTCGGCATTTCGCCTCATCATATTGAACCCGGCAGAATTTGAACTTTTTGGTTTTAAATTTAAAGATTTGCATTATTTTTGATAAGTGCTTGCCATTTGGCTGTGCCGCTTCATAAGGTTTCTACATTCTTGGAATGGTTAGTCAGGAAAATGTCTCAAAGCAGCTCTATAAAACATTATTTAGACGATTTCTTTTTTGTCGGCAAGCCTTACTCGACTGAATGCAGTGTTCTGATGTCAAATTTCGGACAGTATGTGATCAGTTAGGTGTGCCCCTTGCTGAGGATAAAACCATTGGTCCGTCAACCGTGCTCACTTTTCTGGGTTAAGATATTGGCACAATGAAAATGGTGGTTAGAATACTAAGCGACAAGTTAAACGAAGTCAAAGAAACGTTATTTGTTTTTTGGAAACGTAAAGTAGAAAATGCAGTCTCTTATAGGTTCACTAAACTTCTCTGCTCGAGCTATTCCATCTGCAAGGGCTTTCAATCGGCGTTTTTGCGATTCGACATTTGGAGTTAAAAAGGCAGAACATTTTATCAGAGTATCTGCTGATATCAAGGAGGACATACTTGTGTGGTTGAAATTTTTGGATATCTTCACCGGATCTCGCTTTTTTGGCAAACATGATAAATGAAATTGTATACTGATAGTTCCGGAAATCCGGATATGGGTTGTGGGGTCTATTTTCAGGGTCATTGGGCATATTTCCAGTGGCCAAATACATGGCGCGATAGTGGTGTTATGACAGATATGACTTTTAACTAGTTCCGATAGTATTGGCACTTCACCTTTTTAAAACAGTTTGAAAATACAAAGGTACATTTTACACCGATAACAAATCATTGGTATCAGTTTTGAACAAGAAGACATCGAAATCAAAGCGTGTTATGCGATTGGTTCGACCTTTCGTGCTTGATACTGTGTTATTAAATTTACAGTGGAAATCATCAAACATCAGGGGTCGATACAACTACATAGCGGATGCAATTTCCCGAAGGGAGGTGTCACGATTCAGCAGTCTGGACCCAAAAGCATATGCTTCCCCTTCCAGGATACCACAACAATTTCACACACTGATATTACATCTGAAATTGGACATTTAGTTGAGGCTTCCCTCGCCTCTAATACAAAACAAACTTTTCCTATATAATACAGGTCTATTGGCCTTCGATAATTTTTGCAAACTCTATAGTGTAGAATCAATCTGGCTACCACCTTTGTCACATATCACATCATTTATAGTTCATTTGTCTCTTAATAACAAGGCTTATAGAACAGTAAGCGCTGTTACTTGGCGGCAATTAGTTTAAGATGTAAAGTACTTAATTATCCGGGCATTTTACAAAATTTTCTGGTTCAAAAAATGCTCAAAGGGCTAAAGCGAATTTAAAAACCCGGCCGGCGACACTAGATTGTCGATCACAGAAGAGCTTCTCAAACGCATTATAAATAAACTGCCTCACATTTGCACTTCTTTGTACGAAGTCGCTTTATTTGCTTCTGCATTTTCGACTGCTTTTTATGGCTTGTTAAGAGTGAGTGAAGTAGTTCTCAGTAATAAATGGCAAGCGCATCACGTCATCTGTATTGAAAATGTCAAATTTGTTCAAGAAGGCGACACTCAGTGCGTCTTCATAAGCATCAGGTTTTCAAAAAACGACCAATACGGTCATGACAGCAATATCAAAATTACCGAAACAAAGTATGGAATAGCATGTCCCGTATTACTGTTGAAGAGATACTTGTCCGTGAGGCGAAAATTAGGAGGCCAATTATATTGCCATTTTTCGAGAAGCCCGGTTACTCGTTTTCAATTTTCCGCTGTACTATACAAAGTCCTGAAATTATTGGGTATACACAATGAAAACATACGTCCCCACTCCTTTCGTATAGGGGCAGCGTCTGCAAATTTCGAAAAGGGACTCCCGGAGCAAGACATTATGAAATAAGGGCGCTGAAAGTCCAAAGGATACAAGGGATATATTCGCATCTAAACACTGACTAGATGTATTGGTCATGTATATTTATATATTGTATAAATCGCTAATTTTCATTATCTAAAGTGCAAGTGGGAAACATATAAGAACAATTTGGGTAGTTGGCTCCTCGATAGTAAGCACGCATTTTGTGAGGCTAGACGTACTTATGATGGTTGCAACTTTGGTATAAAACGTCACAACTATCGGGTATGGTGGCAAGGCAAAAGAGGAATGACATAGGGACAACTTATTGCTAGAATAAACCTTCTTTTACAGTTTGAAAATCCACCTGATATACTTGTAATACACTGTGGCGGTAAAAGTATTGGTCAGATACAATAACATCATTTAAGACGGCAGATAAAAACTGCCATATGTAAATTAAGAAATATTTTACCAAACACCAAATTAGTATGGTCTCAAATATTACCCAGAAGTAACTGGCGTTTTAGCACAAATTCAAAAGCAATGAACATTGAAGCTATCAGGCTAAATAATTACGCAGCATGGTTTATAATTAGTACGGGCGTACATTACATTAAATATCCGGAAATAACCTGGAACGCACACGAGATGTTTGCCGATGACGGTGTTCACCTCTCTGATATGGGGAATCAGTTTTTCTTGCATCATTTGCAGTCAGCTCTGTTCGATCTGACTCCGCAGTATTAATATCTGAATGCCCGAGAGGAACGGTCATGGCTTACTGTTGTTTGTTCGTCGTGTCGCTACCACTTTAGTGGCGGTGGATGTATACAGGCTACATTTTAATAAACAACCAGCCTATATACGCCCATGTGGCGATAATAGCGACACAACATTTATTGAATTACACGTATTCTTATTAAACACTTAGCAACTAAAGATACACAGAAACAGAACAAGTTTATATTTACTTATTTGTAATCTTTGCCAAAAAAAAGAAGAAGAAGAAACACGTCTTAAAAAGCTTTTATGGTCAACCATTATGATATAAATTTTCTTATTGTGAATCTTTTATTCCTGAGTAGTATTCCACCTTTGCCTCTTTATTTATTGCATATGAATCTCACCTGATACAATATGTTAGATTCTTCCAACTTTCATTCCTCAAGAAATTTCTATGATCGTTTCAGTAATATTTTTTTTTAAAATATGACGTGTCGATGTCCGAAATGAAAACGGTTATTTCCAGCTAGATTAGCGTCTGCCCTAATTAGACATTACTTTTTTTTTACTTTAGACTGACTCACTAACTGTGGCGAGGGCGTGGCGAGGGCTGTTAAAAGAGCAACGCATGCTTACCTTTCTGGGGAACCTTATGTCACTCTGGGTTTTATGGAAGTACATACTGTACGTGCCGTGTTTTGAATGTTGTGTTGCTGCGTTTTGTAGCTGTCTAATGTCTAACGTCATGGTTTCTTTGTACTCATTTTAGCCATATCTCTGGACTTTTTTGTGGTATCATTTTTTGTTTATTTGGTATTCTATTAACGTTGTTTCAGTATGCCGATTTCATTAAACAGAAATTGTCCTTTTAGGAATATGAGAAAGAAAGATTCAAATTGACCAGAAATCTTATATTTAGTCAAAACTTTGGAGCTATCGGAACTGATTTGTTACTGGTAGAGGTGTATGCTCTTTATTTTTCTTAGATATGGTGTACTTGTACATGAGATAATATCTCATGTGTACACTTTGTTCAATTACTATTATCTAAATTTTTGTAAATTCCAAAAACCGAAGGATTAACTCCCTCCATCGTAGTTTTGTCCTTATTGCTGATTATTCGGATTTAGTTTGGTTTTATGCATTTTAAACATTTTTTGAATATGGATTTCCTTTGTTTGGGTTCTAGTGCTGCTGATGAGGAATTCATTTCCGAAATGGCCATACAGCTCATTAAAATTATTGCAGTTAGCATTAACAAATGTGTTATGGTCTCATGTTCATTTACTCCATATCCTTTCGTAAAATATTGCATTGATGTTAAGTTTTTTGTATTTCAATCAAAAAATACCTATCAAGAAACACTTACATCGTGTACTCATCCGGTTTAACTACTTTCGGGGTTCATGTGAATGTGTAATATTTTAAGATGGGTTATGGGAAACAACGACAGTATAATACTGAGGAAATTACATAACTCAAAGTCCAGAGACGTTGCAAGAACGAGAATCAGAAGAAAACACATTATACATGAAAACTCGACAATTACAAATTTAACACTCTAACTTAAACAAGAACAGTGTAAATGAAATAAAAGGGACAACAGGAAACATCATGACTGAAAATTATAATTACACGAACAATCTGCCAGGGACCTACACAGGTAAAAAACAAAGAAGACAAAAGACAAGCACAAAGAACGATAGGAACTCGGGACATCCGGACTTGGTATCGGCACTAGCCGTAGGGCTAAACCGGTTTATGGGTACCCAAACCTCTACTTTATTTGTCCCGTTTCCCTATAGTATCATAAACATACGAATAAAACCCAATATGCAAGCAAAGTATCTTGTCAATATCCCCTTTTACCTTAAGAATGTAAGCTACGATCCAGCTTTTGTAGATTTTTTTATCAGTTTCTACTATTTCTAACAAAATTACCGTAAAAATGAGGATTAGAAATGCTCTCAGTGAACTCCACTAAAACCCTTGATAATCGAAATGTTGCACTTTTCTATACTTCGGCAAAAATTATGAAATTCACATAAAGAAATTGCATGGAATGATGACATCAACCTACTCAAATACCTTAATAAGATCTGACACAATGCATTTCTTTTTATTTAAAATGTTTTTATTCACTTTTAACTTTGGTCTTGTTAATTAAACCCGATATTAATAAAGCATATTTACTCTCGTAAAAAAGAAAACGTGATATTCGCAATTCAAGTAAGTGAGAACCGAATAGTCCTTCTTTACTGAAAAAAAAACACAAGGAAGGAAATCGTTTTAACATCGTATTACCACTGGGTCGATGCCAATGCTGGTGGACTGTTAGTCCTCGAGGGTATTCACCAGCCAAGTATTCAGCACTTCCGTGCTGGCCCGAAAGCCGACAATTTTTGGAACTTTACAATATCAAAATTTTTGTAAATTTGTTGAAAACTAAGGAGTATCCCTGTCCTTAGCTGATTCTTGGCTTTATATTTAGATCAAATTAATTATTTGTTCTATATCAGTTTTAACATTTCGAGTTTATGGTCTTCCAAACATTTTGATTTTATCCGCACTGAAGAGACATAATTTGTCGAAATGCGCATATGCAGAAAATAAATTCACAGTAACTTCGGTATAATCTACGCACATGGAGTTTAAAATTTCTTTGTTTGTTCGTTTACACTTGATATCGCATTACTGATTGCAGCTCATTTGGTGTCCGTGTGTTTTTTCATCTTTCTTTTGATATTTGTTTTATATATCTAAAACTCTTGTATTAGTAACTCACATTGGCCGCAGGACTTTGCACAATAATGTTTGCTTACTGAGGTATCACAACCATATACTGCTGTAAATTCTGTACAGTTCATTCCAGGCAAGTCGTGACACTTGTCTGTAAGAAATATACGAATTCAATGAAGGTTAATAATTCTGTACAGTTCATTCCAGGCAAGTCGTGATATTTGTCCGTAAGAAATACAAGTATTCAATGTAAATTGTAAAAGGAAAATCCCTGCGCTAAGGAACTGATACAATTCTTGTAAAATACAAGAAGGCGTATAACAAGAGATAAGTTTGATACACAAAAAATCATTGGCAATCACTGCGGCGAAAATACTTCAGAACCATATTACACTTGAGTTTCAAAATGACCTGTTATTCATGAGCCCGTATTGAAAGCATAGTAATATCATCTATTTAACGCAATTTTGTATGTTTTTTTTTATCTTATTAAGCAATTCTCTGAAATTTCACTGTCACTGATGAAGTGTTTCCTACGCGGTTGTGGCAAAGACGTTTTTTTCTTTCGGTGGTGACAGTTATGTGTTAATAAAAGTGTTTAAGCATACAAATGTATAATTATTCATTCTCATTTCTTTTGTGTTGGTCTTGAATTTCCCCGCTACACGAGGGCTTGAACCGCTCTTTTATATCGGCCATAAAAGTTTCCCGTTCGATGTAGTTGTCAGAAAAGCTCTAAAGGCCTGCTTAAATAGGCCATACAGTCAAGAGGAATTGGTTAGATTGATAAAGATGTGACTGAATTTTGTAATGCTATAAAAAGCTTTCTTCTAAATGCAAATGTAACTCCATTCTTTTGTATGGCTATAAAAGCTCCTGGTTCGGTATGGGTTCGACTTATGCCTTTGGTATGGACCATTAAATCTTACTATTTGTTATAATTTGACTAACCTTTGAATGGGCTACATAAACTGGTCTTTCAATATGGGGGTTTACTAATTTATTTGTATGGGCCATAATAGATCCTGTTTTTATCCTGTTTTCATCATGAAAGTCAGTAAGTAACTTATTGTACGATGTCTCTCTGTTGCTGCTTGTTTTTTATATGTCAATTTGAAATTTTAATACCTCTAGACGTGGTCAACAATGTTGGGTAGATGGTTGTAGTTGGTAAGTGCGTTGACGTGGGATTCGTGGATGTGGTGGTTGATCTAAATGTAGGCGTTGTTGAAATTTGTTTCAACGCTGAAAAGGAAAATGTACTATAATAAAAAATGACTCACTTTATACTGCAATTTATGTTTCTCAAATGGCAGATTCAATAACTAATGTCTCTTCCAAGCAGCTCAAACACATTTGCAAAACGAAAATCTGAAAGATGTGTGAAAACTTAACCTCTTTTAAATTTTATTTGTGAACAGAAAATTGGTAATACAAACACATACAATTTCTTTTTTCTCTCTTTATACTTTTTAGAAATCAACTCTTATGCAAAATATTACTTATGTCAATCCGTCTCCCAATTGCTTGTTTACAATATATTTGTAGAGACTTGTCTCATGTACATTAACTCCATATCCCTTCATTGATTACTTTAACAAGGGTATATAACCCATAACTTTCAAGTCACCACTACAGACATTTTACCGTCGACATCATAATCTTGCGGCCCATATCCCAGATGACAACCGATCTCTCCAATAGCAGATATGTTATGATCTTGTTTGGCCATTTAAATCTTGACAGGCTTACCACAATTTTGCTAAGACAGTGTAAGACATTCAGTTATTTCAAGGAAATTGGTTTCAAGGCCGATCAATATCTGTCCAGTTTATCAAGATCAAACAAGATGACTGCGTTCAAGGGTGATCAAGGTGTGTTAAGTTTGTGTCACTCAAACAAGATTAAATCGAGAATTTGTTTGATCTTAACAAGCTTTACTAGTCTTGATCGTTCTTGAACGCAATTAACAAGTAGATCTTATATGATCTTAAGATGTCTCAGTGGTATTTATCCGCCATTTTTGTCTTATACTTGTTTATTTAGGTTTCCTTATCACTTTTACAACATTTCCATTACAAAAAGATAAAATAAAACACACAAGCTTTAAATCTGAAGCTAGATTTACAGAACACAGAAATTATACAAGGGAGATAATTTGATAAAAAAAAATTAACATAGATATCACTACAAAAATTAACATTCTTATGTTATCACTCTTATTTCAACGATGACCCCTTATTTTTATTTTTAATGTGTAAACTGTATAAAGATACAAAAGACATGCAAAGTATGAACAAAATCTATAATATATTTTTCAAGCTATCTTCTCATATAACCATTTTCCCTAATATTTCTATGTAAAATCCTGCAATTCTCAATTTTGGGATTTTTCGCTTATATGCACGGTGACCCCCAAATTTTATTTTACATTTTGAACATTAATACAATTACATTTCTACACAAATAAATTCAAAAAATTCTATAATAGGAAAATAATACCATGCAGACACCTTAAACTATCTTATCACTTCTTCAGCCGAAAAGCATTTCCTTGATTTGACAGAAAAATGGGTGGTTTAGATTACACAAAACCAAGTGGAGATAATTTTCTGTGACGTCACCGCCAGGTGGCGCTTAATAGCTTAAAGAAATTTTCTTTTTGATCACCCTTCATATTTGCACGTTTTAATCCTAATAAATATGTGGAACGACACAAGTTAATGTTTTTAAAGGGAAATTTGGTTCGTTTGGAACATGACTGGTACATTTTTATCTCTCATGTTTAGATTTTATCTGCACTGAAGAGACTAAGTTGTCGAAATGCATATATGCAGAATTTAAATTAACAGTAACTTTGGTATTTAGTTATTTGATGAAATCATGTGTTAAATTGAAAAATTACACGAGTGTTGCGAGAGACAAAATGTCGGCGAGCGACTCGTGTTTACATTTTTTGTGGTCGGAACGAAGTGACACAATTTTTTCCCCTCATGAATATTCATATCGACTGGTATTTTCGTGTTCAGTGAGTCATGAAGGATATTTCTTGAAACATTCATCCAGTTTCAAGATGTAGTTATATGTAAACAACACGCTTTTCTGGCACCATCTCCGCGATTTCTCCCATTTTGTGCTCTCCAATTCTTAAACTTAGAGTGCTGTTATTGTTTGTTAAGGTATCTTTTTAACAGATCTAGGTAAAACTACATAAATCTTGTTAAAATAACCAAAATACATTTCAATTATAGCCCTGTCTGTTGCCCAAAAGGTCGTTGGCAACTAAAAGTTGTAGGTCAAGAGATATTGGTAGGATCAACACAGACCTTATTTTTTGTCAGTGTTACTGAAATAAACTCATCTATACATGTAAAATTTTAGAGATGCCAAGAGCCTGGTGTCAATCCGTTCACATTTTCACAAATACAAATACTTTATTGATAATCACTTGACATCTCTGTGATTTGATTGAATTTTGTTTGAAGAATGCCTCAGTCATGTTTCATTGACTTTAACTGTTCACTTGATTGCTTATTTTGATATTTGAAAGTGAAATTTTTATGCATTCCATGGCATACTTTTCAAGGTATGCCTATTTACAGAGCACAAACTAAGGTGTCAAACACCTAAAATGCATCTGTTCATCCAGGTTGACCCCATATTCCCTATCAGTATGTAAAAATAGGTAAATGAATTTAAAAGATGTGACAAATTTCAACTTGCCAGATTTCTAAGCACTATTTTGCAATATGAGCTTGTTAGTTGAATGTGGATATCATTAGAAGCTAAAATTCCACCACACCCTGGTGCTGATCACTGTGATTATTGTCAGGAACACGGAATTGAATGCTACAATTCAGTAAAAAATATTGATTAAAAATCTGTTTACATCCTTATGTTAAAATTTTGTTGATCATTTATGGTTCAGTCAGATTGCTACTTAAATACATGGCTGAAGAAAAGTGTATCATTTTGGTTTATTTCAAATGCCTAAGTGAATTTTTATGAAACAACTGTTTGCCTCAAGAGATAAAGAAAACAAATTTTATTATGATACATATTTCACACTACATAATTTGAGTGATGTTAAAATTTGAACCATATTGTGACATCCACTGCCCCTGTAAAAATTAAATAGCAGAATTAAATTGATGTTACTTGGTTCAAGGTAGAAAATTACAAGTATCAATTTCTCACTCTGCCCAATCCAATTTCTCAGTAGGAAAGCCATGTTTTAGTTATATCCTATCAGTTGTCAGCAATGAAATATACCTGCTGATTTTAAGAGGGCACAGAATTGTATTTTTTTTATTTGGAGTAGGGATTTCACAACATACATTTCTTTTAATTAAATGCCTGCATTATAACAACAGTTTTGCTCAAACTTCAATATGGGGACCCCTTTTTTTACATTGTCACCAATTGCTCAAACTTCAATATTGGGACCCTTTTTTACATTGTCACCAAATCACTAGACCCCAACAAATTTTTAGGTATTACTACATGTTTCTTTTTTTAATCCTAGTAATACATGTAATATTTATTTGAAAAAAAACATGGAGGATTGATGGGTTTTTTTATTTTCAGTGGTCAATCAGAAATAAAACTGGTACCTTATGGTAAAAGTTGGATTATAGAAATATAAAATCTGCAGCTTGAAGGTGTTTTGACAAATTCAGCTATCCCTTTTGTCCAAATTGTTTGATAATTTTTTTCCTTCGAAAAAAAATAGGGCATGTAAAATTTTTTATTTTCCAAATTCTGTATTACATCTAATTTTATTTGGTTACTTTGTGTCATGCATATTATATACCAGCTATATTATATACAAAACAGTGTCTCAAGATTTAATTGAACCTCCACTTTTTCATGCATTTTGCTGTTATTCAAGGATGAGAATAAATTTTGGACACCATCCTCTAAGGAAACAAATTTTCTAATTTCCTGTGTCTGTGACAATTGATAAATAATAGTCTGATATTAATTCTATTAATAAAAAATGAGAGGTCAGATGCAGGATTTGTTCTAACCTACAACTGCATGGTTAAAAAAATCTAATGATTAAAATAATGTGTGGCACTGTGTAAAAAAATACCCATTTTCCTCACTTTTCCAGAAAGTCAAACCTCGATTTCATACCTCTGATGTTAGTTTTGCATTTCTCATGCATGCACAAAAGAAGCACTACCCACTGGCATTTTAACCACAATAACTTGATTATATATGATTTTTTTTCATCTGGGATGGACTTGTGTAGAGCTGTACTTGTACATCTAAAGACTTATTTTCATTTATAAATCCATAGGCTCTACCCACAACTTTATGGGAATGCACTTGTGAAACACCCTCTCTACCTACAGACAAGTTACATTCAAATCGGTAGAGAGGTGTATTATTCTTGCTTTTCAACATGACTTTCTATATACCTCCAGCCAAGGACGTATATCTCAAGTCCTTGCTAAGATTCTGCTATGTCCCCCCCCCAACCGTTACCCATTTCTTTCATAATTTGGACAGTTAGTAAGGCGGCACATAAGTCTGCTGTGAGTTTTAGAGAACTTTTAATCATAAACACTAAATTCAGCTGTTGATATTGCTTGCGTGCAAGTTTTTGAAGTTACACATGATTACACTTGCGTTGACGTCTACCGCGATAGTTGACAATCGGGATTATCGCCCCTTAATTTTGGGTAAAATCCATCAATTGAAATGACACAATTTTTCCCCCGTCGTTTCATTAGAAGATTATAAGCTTGATTGTGAGATAATTTTGTGTCTCATGTGTAGTAGCAAGCACGGTTTGTTTCACTATCCAGCTTTCTAGATATGATAAATCTTTGGTAGCGAATTTTTACTTCCGCTATCTCATCAGTCTTGTATTTTGTCAACATTTTAATTATTTATCCAAATAATTTAGTCATTAACGGATGATCGAAGACTCATTTCGTTTAGGGAAATCAAAAATCATTCGGGGATGCGATAATATAAAGAATGAAACACGTAGTGATGGTTTTTCTTAGGGCAGTTCAGAAAAGTAAAAATACGTCGTTTTGGACAAAATATCACGTGACTTTGTAATCTAGATTACGGCCATTACCGGAATTGCTTTTCGGCTGCTTGTCTGTCCTTCAAATCAATTTTCTTGAGAACCAACGTAAAATTTTACACTGGCTTAACAAATTGTGTTTAGCCGATTAAGATCGTGATAAGATCAAAATGGCCAAACAAGATCATAACATATTTGCTAGTGTTCTCTTTATCGCTGATTAGATGTTTTTTGTTCTACTGGACTTGACTTTACTACCGGGTTTTGCATGTTCCTCACGGCGGGTGTCTTATAAGAAGCAGGACATGCTTACTGTACAGATGCTCTTAATCCTCATCCATGGATTTATTAGGTCCGTGTTGTTCATCTTTGCATGTGTGTGTCTTCATTTTTCTTCCTGTACCGTATTCATGTGATGTCTTTGTTCTTTGTTTTTCCGATATTGCCATTGTCTTTGGATTATTCGATTTTAGATTGAAGGTTTGGTTATCACCTAGTTTTATAAACAATCCAAATAAAATAAAAAAGAATAAATCATTAGAATTAGGGAATGCCCTATTGGGTTATATTGAATTTGATGACACCTATTCGGTGGTGTTGTTATTGATAAGGCCCTATTGGGTCATGTTTTGGTGTCAAATATATTGCCTGTTGAAAGACGTATATCGAGAACTAAAGGCTACCAAACTAATGGTCTGTTCATTTCATAAAAGCGCAAAAATAACATGGTAATCATATTAAGAATATGAAATTAAATAGTAATTCGTAATCAGATTTTGGAAAGTGAATCGAATATCAGCAAAAACGTTAGAGACCAACGAAATTATAACGTGCATCAACAGAGAGAACGCATCATTAAATATAGATAATATGCTCAAATTACCTTGGAATGTCTGATAGTTATCGATACAAGATTGAGTCCAGCAATCACAAGAAGATGTAAATGACACTGGCCTTTGACATGGCTTGTAATGAATTATGTCCTGGAATGTCCTAAAAATGTTACTCAGTTTCAGAAATGAACAATAGACAATACATGCACACGTACATTGTGTGAAAATAAAAAGTTTATTTGTAAGAGCATCAGAAACAGGTATAAATGCGAGAATTACAGAGCATCTATCACCTGTTTCGAGGCGAATACAAAGTAATTTTATATTATCAGACTGTATTGTGTTTATCTAAATAATGCTATTTTTATTTTTATTTTTTTCCTGTAACCTTTTTTTCTTCAATTCATTTAGTGCGGGAAACTGCGTTTTTTAGCATATTGTGCCACAATACAAATCCAAGCAGGGAACCAGATCGCAATGCAAGTCAACGTTTAGTAAATATACAAGAAAACCAGGTGACTCTATCTGCATAGTATACATGATAATGCTTAAAGATATAAGTGAGGCTTTATCTCTATATTAAAACTTACGATTGCAGAAAAAAATCGATTTAAAACAACAGCAGTAGAATACCGAAGGAACAAGGGAAGCGATGATCACAGAAATCGAAGTTCAATGACATGTCAAAAACGGCAACAGAGAAAAACAGAGACAAAACAAGGACGCGAGACAGCTACAGTGCAAGGAAATAAAATGATATCATAAAGAACTAAGGCATTCATGGTGTGAACTCCCACGAAAAACGAGAGTGACATTAGGTGCTCCGGAAGGGTAAGCATATCCTGCTCCACTTGTAACACCCGTCACACGATCAGTGAGGTATATATATTGCGTTGAAAGTTCTGACTTGAAGCTGATTGGAATTGCAATTTTCTAACCTGTAGACAAAACTAATGAAAATCCATGGTACGTTTTACTTCCATAAGCCCCAAATAGTACCAAGGTAAAACTTTGAAAAAGCTGTTGTCTCTTGAGTATTCAATCATTAACCTAACAAACCAGTAGCATGAACATCACCAACCAAGACAAAACTAAAATTTGATAGTATGATATACATAACAACACAAAAAACTAAAACCAGTGATAGTGTGAACTCCCCAAAAACCGAGAGTGACATCAGGTGCTCCGGAAGGGTAAACATGTCCTGCTCCGCTAGCGGTACCCGTCACACTATCAGTGAGTCAATGCAGGATTGAGTGAAATTCGTGAAAACTAGCTGAAAATGTCCGTTTTCATTTTGGACACAGACACGTCATGTTTGTCAATAATGTCACGGTGACGGCCATAGAATTTCTGAAGGGAAGAAAGTAACAAAGGCTGAACAAATCCCTGACTAAGGACTTTTGGCACAGTGTTTTTGCTCTTTTCAAAAAGTCACTGTATAAACTACATGCTCGACAGTAACGAATCAACTGTGAAATGTATACCCCATAGGCTAGTGAGGTGGGTATATTGCTGCTCAGAAAGGGAAAGTTCATAATTTGGAAGTTGATTCATTACGTTTGTCATATAGCTTAGATTTCAAACGTCCATCGTCGTCAATGTATATAAATAGATCAAAGTACGAAGCTGGAGAAAGTGTGTCAGTAGTGTCTTTAATTTCAAGCTCATTTGGATAGCTCTAGTGTAAATATTCCTTGAATTTTGGACTTTTAAGAGAAAGTACATCGTCTATGTAGCGGAAGCTGAAATAAAAGGACTGGGCTAAATGTTTCTCTTTTTTCTGTGTAAGCCCTTGCTAAAACTTCGCTTCATACGAGAAAAGAAAGAGATCAGCTAAAAGTGGAGCGCGGTTAGTTCCCATGGGAATCCCGATTGTCTGTTGAAAAAACGGCCTCCAAATTCGACAAAAATATTATCTATCAAAAAATTTCAACATCTTACGTCATTCTCCATGTACTTTTTGTTTGATTCAGTGTGGTTCTTTACAAAATATGTTTTGTCTTTCCCTATTACAAAATAAGTGTATCTGTGTTCTGCGTTTTTTGTGCAGAAACATTGATGTATCAAGTCCGAAATTACTGTTTTCAATCTATTGTGTGGCAAGGTAGTATAAAGAGAGAAAAATTAAGCTATTCCATTTCATCTAATACATCGCTTACTATTCTGGTTTTTGGAAACCACTTATTTGCTCTGTGTGCACATTCAACTTAAGGTGTTTGCTTTTCAGTCAATATGTTATTACTTGGTTTTAAACCTTTTATGGAAACTGTATTTTTATGAAAATTTAGGAGTATTCCCTTACATAGCAACAATTGATTTGATGCAACAATAGATTTATCAACTAGATATATGGACACCATAAAATCAATATTAAATGGCGAATGGTCTAATGAATGTTATTAAGATAACTGAGAAGCTGTGGGTGAAGAACAATAATAAAAGCGTTTTTCCATTGCTTGGCTGTATCATACATTGGTAGCGACTATGTCTTATACAATTTACACCATATTCTTTCATTGCTTACCTCATTTAATATTAATCAATCAAAAACTTTAGGTAATGAAATAGAGTGTTGCGCAATGGCTACGAAGTAGTACGAAAATCAAAATATGTAGGTGTGGTAAGCCACGATTAAAAGTAAGTGACCGAAACGTTTGGTCCAATCTTTTTACTTTTTAAGCTTTTTATGGTGTTTTATTATTATTATTTTTGTTTTTGACATATTTTTACCTTTTGATCGTGGCCCACCACAACTACATATAAAAAACTTAAGGTATTTTCTGAAGAGTTAATATGTTATCCTTCAATTTTAAGTCACCACATACTTATCACAGAAAGAAGTAAAATACCAGATTGTTAAAAGAGGAAATGTTTTACTTGTTCAAAATTGGAGTAATAATGTAAAGAAGGTTTCAATAAACATACCATATCTGAACACCTTCCTGAAAAGCTGCCATCAGATGACTGTGAAATTTTGCATTTCTGAAAAAATAAATTGTTATTAAAATAATCTAATCTGTTTTATCTCTCACAAAATTTTTGTAAAATCTACAAATCTTATACGAAGTGTCCTTATGGAAAATGATTAAAAAGCATTAACAAGTTGGAAGCTCATGTACATTGGGCTGTTAGTACACGAGGTTATTACAAGCCAAATTGTCAAATATTCCCCCATATTGATGCAAAAAAGTTTCATTCTAAAGGTTGAAGATATAAAGATATTTATTCTATCAAATTTTATTCTATCAAATTAAAATCTGCCATTCCGGCAGTTTAGGGGCGAGCACGCCTTGAACCATCTTTCAAAATTACAAATAGTCCCTTTTTCTGTTCATGAATGTGGTCATTGATATAGTAGTCTACCTGTCTTAGGTTTAATTCGTATGTTATTATACTATAGAGAAACAGGACACGGAAAAGGCGTTTTTGGTACCCTTAAACCGCTTTAACCCCACCGCTAGCTTTTGCTAGTGCCGGTACCAATCCGGCTGTCTCTAGTTCCAATCGT
Source organism: Modiolus philippinarum (assembly GCA_002080025.1). NCBI lineage: Eukaryota > Metazoa > Mollusca > Bivalvia > Mytilida > Modiolidae > Modiolus > Modiolus philippinarum. The sequence continues at coordinate 133,420 of MJUU01022484.1, read as the reverse complement.
TGTTTACGTTTGTCTTTATGTTTTTATTTGTTTTTTCCTTGAGCTGTTCCGTGGAATATTGTGGCATGTAACTGTGTTTAGCATCCATTGTAGGCGTTTCGTGTTAATATTTTTATTCTATTCTATATCTTTTTAATGTCTCTCCAGTGCAAATCAAATAAAAAAATTGAAATCCATAATCCAAAATATATGTAAAACCAGATACAGGACAAATTACCAATCAGACGTTAATAGAAAAAGCAAAAATCAGATAAGGACAAAGCTATGGAAGAGGGAAACTCATTAGTTTTAAATAACATTTTCTTTAATTTAGATATTGCAAGTTTCCAATTAAAATCGGTTTTCGGGCCAGCGCTAAAGTAGTGTCTACTGCGGTGGTGAATAAGGAGTTGATACCTTTAATTCGCAATAAAGGTCATTAAGAAATTATATCATTCTGTCATGAATCATGCTATGAGGTATTGAAAGAATTTTTTTTAGGGGAAAAGTGGAAAAGCTGTGCAAAAACACTACAATGAATAAAACCAGAGAAATTTAAAAATCTGACGAGGGATTCCATTACGTTTTTTTCTATTTCCACTTGTTTTCATACAATAACTTCAATACTAGTATCGATTCTGTCTTTTTTTTTAAATGTAACGCGACGTAAAAAGTATGTGGAATAGCATTTGAAATTGAATTAGGGAAATTTATACAAATTCAAATTTTGGATAATACTCGATTATTTTAAGACAAATATTACAAAAAAAAAGCAAAAACGAGAAAGAAGTAAACCATTAAATGGTAACGGTTATGGAAACTCAGCCTTTCTACTTTTGCAAAACAAATGAAAGACTTGACTTATCGATATCTTAATCTTAATAATTCTAAGGATGTATTCTCCTGAAGTTTCAGTCTTGTTTAAATCTGGTTTATGAATAATTCTTAAAACTTGAGTTATGAGTAACAATTCTTTATTGATATATATTATATAATGACCCTCTCAAATCGTGTTAAATATTTATGTACCTACGACCAATAGTTTTCGAGAAATGGAAAATTATAACTTTTGACCAAACTTGACCATTGATCTCCGTCAGAATTTAGCCGATTTGGGGGTAGGGGTAATAAATAACTTTTTAAGGAAAGAACTCATCTTATTTATATGATTTCTTTTCGAAGTTCTTCAAGATATACTTGTACAACTATTTAAAAAAAAATGGCTAGTTTTGAGTGTGTAGTTATTGGGAATTTTGAAAAATCTAGATTTTTACAGATTTTACGAAAGTAAGTGAAAATCGAACCGTCATCAAAAGAACGAACAATCCATGGACAATGGCAACATCGGACACACTGAGAAACAAGGACACCACTTAAGTACGGGACAAAAAAGAAAAATGAAGACACACATACAGATGAACAACACGGACCCAATAAAAACCAATGGTGAGATCAGGTGTACCGGTAGATTAAGCATCTCCTGCTTCTTATAAGACACCAGCCGTGTTGAACATGTCAAATCCGGTAGTAAAGTTAAATCCGATAGAGGAAAAACAAACTTTAGTTGCAGAGGGAAAGATCTGTTGTCATCTGGGAAACAGATATCCCATAGCANTCCACAAGATGGTGATGTCGACCGTAAAACTTCTGTAGTGATGACTAAGTTTTTGGTAACGTACCCTTGCTTAAGTAGTCTATTTGTAAGCAACTGAGCTCTATCAAGGAAGTCACTGTAACGACTACAAGCCCTTGAGTAGCGAATGAGTTGTGAGATGTAAACTCCATATGCTGGTGACTTTGGAATGTTGCAACAAAGAAAAGGGAAGTTGACTATTGGAAAAGTGAAGTCATCGCGTTTGTCATACAGGCTAGTTTGTAATGTTCCTCTGTTGTCAATTTCAAGATGAAGGCCAAGGAACGAAGCCGATGTGGAAGTATCTGTGGTATCCTTAATTTCAAGCTCTTTTGGATGAATAAGATGAAGAAAATCACCAAAGCGAGGGTTGTTTAGTGATAAAATATCATCTATATAATGGAAGCTGAAATAAAAGGACTGGGCTAAGTCTTGAATTGACCCAAAAAAGCAGCATTTTCTTACAAAACTTTCTTATTTCTTATATCTTATATCTATGTTTTTATCAGTGGTATTTCTTCTGAATCATGAGATCTAACAATCTTGAAACTTTGAGAGAAAACTTGATACTAGAAACCGATATTTTAGCACAAAATTGCCCCCAAAATTTGCACAAAATCGTCAAAAATAAGGGTTTTCAAATGACTTTAGCACAAAAATGCACACGGACGTATGGTTTTCTTTACAAAAATGATTTTTTCATGGTCTTAGCATTATTTAAATATAGGTTTCATGGAAAACTTGATGCGGGAAAATTTTAACCACTCAGGAGAATACATCCTTAATATTGTCAGAATGTTCTTGCATGAACAACACTTACCAAATAAAGTAAATCATTTGCTAAAATGCATATCCTACCTGATTGGCTGGGCAATTTGTTCCAAAGCAATGAATACCTACAAAAACGATGCATTAACAGTATACATAACAAAATACCGAAGTAACTGTTAATTTATTTTCTGCATATGCGCATTTCGACAACTTATGTCTCATCAGTGCAGATAAAAACAAAACATTTGGAAGTCCATAACCCGAAAAACATGTAAAAGCTGATAGAGAACAAATAACCAAAAGGGTCTAAATAGAAAAGCCAAAATTCAGCTAAGGACAGAGCTATGCATGAGGGAGATACTCCCTAGTTTTAAACAAAATTTTGTAAAATTTAGATATTGCATATTTCAATAAAATCGGTTTTCGGGTCAGCACCGAAGTACTGACTACTGGGTTGGTGAATACCCTCGGGGACTAACAGTCCACCAGCAGAGGTATCGGCCCAGTGGTAATAAATAACAAAATACCGAAGTTACTGTTAATTTATTTTCTGCATATGCGCAATTCGACAACTTATGTCTCATCAGTGCAGATAAAACCAAAACATTCGGAAGTCCATAACCCGAAAAAAACATGTAAAAGCTGATAGAGAACAAATAACCAAAAGGGTCTAAATAGAAAAGCCAAAATTCAGCTAAGGACAGAGCTATGCATGAGGGAGATACTCCTTAGTTTTAAACAAA
>MJUU01022484.1:81017-117265 GCA_002080025.1 Modiolus philippinarum | reverse complement strand
TGTAAATTTTGTGGAAAACTAAGGAGTATCTCCCTCATGCAAAGCTCTGTCCTTAGCTGATTTTGGCACTACATTTAGATCATATTGGTTATTTGTTCTCTATCAGTTTTTAAACATCTTTGAGTTGATTGGCTTCCAAACGTTTAAATTTTATCTGCACTGAAGAGACATAAGTTGTCGAAATGCGCATATGCAGAAAGTAAATTCACAGTTACTTCGGTGTTTTCTTATTTGTTTACTATTACTTGTATTTTTGTATCAAAATTTAAAAAGATAATAAAAACATTGCAATAATTTTTTTTATTATTTTGCGATAAATTATGTAAAATATCGCAATAACTATCTTCACAAATATCACAATAAAAGTATTGCAAAAATTATTAGCAAAATATTAAAAAAATTATAGTGATTTTTGTAATCAATATGCAAGATTATTGCGATAGATTCACAATTTTTTTTCTGATAATAACAAGAAGAGCAGGCAGTCCCAGGCTTCCGTAGTCTAACACTGACCATATCTATTGTATAACATTATTAAATCTATCAAAAAGACCATTGATACCTATTTCTTAATTCTTAACTATCATTTCTTAATACTTATTTCTTAATTCTTAATTCTGAATACTTATTTCTTAGTTCCTAATACTTAATTCTTAATACTTAATTCTTAATTCTGAATACTTATTTCTTAATACTTAATTCTTAATACTTAATTCTTAATACTTAATTCTTAATTCTGAATACTTATTTCTTAATTCCGAATACTTAATTCTTAATTCTTAATACTTAATTCTTAATACTTAATTCTTAATTCTGAATACTTATTTCTTAATTCTTAAAACTTAATTCTTAATTCTGAATACTTATTTCTTAATTCTTAATACTTAATTCTGAATACTTATTTCTTAATTCTTAATTCTTATTTCTGAATTCTTAATACTTGATTCTTAATACTTAATTCTTATTTCTTTATTCTTAATTCTTGATTTTTTAATACTTTTTTCTTATATATTTAAAAATATGACAATTTTGCTGCTCTCCTCTTGTCTAGAGCGAAACCAGCTTGGAAACGAAATTTGAAACCCTACTCGAATGGATTATATCCCGTGGCCAGAAGATGAGTGTTGTGTTTGAGACTATAGCTGAGCTCTTCATTTATTTATGGACAAGATTTATATTCAACTACTATTTGCCACCCTCCTTGCCGAGGTCTTCGTCATCTTGTTGAAAGGCAAAAACCTTCAGAGGCACTACGACGGTCTCCAAGTCACCACCTTAAATAAATTGATGCTTCACTTTTGCAGGAAATTGCAACCAATACCGACGCCAAGCTTGGGTTCCTCTTCATCGTCTCTGGGGATCAAAGCAAAATCTTGACCTGATGCAACCCATCCTTACATCTGCACGAGAAGAAATCTTTCGAGATAACCCTCGTGACTCTGGAGACATACTACCAAATCCCTAATGTCCATGCCGGGAATAATAATTCCGCTATTCCCCAGACGATGGTGTCCACTTGTTTCCCGTTTCAGTGATCATCAGCTCCTACGGCAACGAAAATATCAATCATGAGATCCAGCGGCAACTGCGGCTGAACAAACACAAGATCTCCATGCTAACTGTGCGACTCTGAGAGCAATGGTCACCCTCGCCAGATGCTACCAGACTCGAGCACAAAAGGCAAATAAGGGTTGCCCCGTGAGCGTTCGATTGCTGCATTCCGACCTATCTGTTGATCATAAGATGCTCCAGTGCATTACTTTGCTTTTGTAGAGCGGTAAGGATGGTATGGTCTAAAAGATGAGCCGAAAAGCAGGTGATGTATAACGTAAAGAAAGGTGGATTCCTCCCAATGCTCGCAGGACTCGACTTTGTTGTACTACTTGTGCTAGCCAAAACCGTGCTACCTGCTTTAGGTGTGGGTGCATTGAGTGATTTGGGCAGTGCAGCCATCCAAAAAGACGTGGGAATTGGATTATTCCTCAAGGAAGATGGTAAAGAGTGCTGCAAAATTTTGATGTACTAAAAGAATTGACAGTTGAAAAATAAATATTAAGTAGTAAGAATTAATTATTAATTAATTATTAAGTATGAAGTATAAGGGATTTATTATTAAGAATTAAGCATAAGGATTTTATTTTTAAGAATTAAGTTATAAGTTTTAAGAATTGAGCGTAACGAAAAAAGAATGAAAAATTAAGTATTAAGAATTAAGTATTAAGTATTAAGAATTAAGTATTAAGAATTAAGAATTAAGTATTAAGTATTAAGAATTAAGTATTAAGTATTAAGAATTAAGTATTAAGAATTAAGTATTCAGAATTAAGAAGTCCCCTCTAAGCTTTCGTAACAATTGCTTTCCAGCATTTTCTTTCTTTTTATTTCGGTAGGGCTTGTTTCTTGTCATAGTCCGATATCAGTCGACAAGTGACGCACTTCTGGTATATTTTTATCTTTGTGTAATTATTTACGATAAACAAAAGGAGTTATAAAAATCCATATTTGAATAGGCCATTATGGAGATATAAATGTTTACTTACTTTAGGTCATATTGGCATATTTAGTCTTTTGCATCAAATAGGTAGTTTAGAACATAGTTAGTCTAATACATTGAAGCATACTAATAATAGAAAGTACGAATTTTAGTATTAGTATTTTCTTTTATCTAGAGTCTGATAAGGAAATCCAATACGAAAAATTTGAAATACAAAATAAATTGCAGAAACATTAACTCATACCATTTGTAATTCACATGTCGATTCTGCTCCATGAAACCCCAACTTTATTCTGCATACCTTTAAAATATAAATATAACGTAATAAAGAAATGCATATCTTAAATGTTTGTGAAAGCAGAATTTAACTCGAGTTTCCTAAAGATCAAAACCAGTTTGATAAAGCAAGTAAGAAATAAACGTGATAGCTTTGGAATCAATTTGCATTTTACATTCAAGCATACGTTTTTTATTTATAATTAAAGATTTTCGTATCATGTTGATGGTGTTCATTATAATATCAGTACTCACTTTTAATGAAATTCTAATTTCTTGACAATTTCTTGTCGGAAACTAGTAATTAAGTCGTTAAGAATCAATTTATTATTATTCCATCATGTAAAATGCATTACACAATATACAGGCCGTGTGAGTTTTTCATGCTTTTGTTAAAGATTAAATACAACCTGTGTTTGCTATTGCAATATATTAAACTGAAGTCTGAATTTTCATTTCAATTCTTATCTTTAATATATATATGAAATATAGGACATTTTGTTTTTGATACGGACTTTATCACGGCCAGTATCAAGTGACTCCGTTAGAGCGAGCTTGATGTGTTACGCCGTGATAAAGTCCGTATCAAAAACAAAATGTCCTATATTTCTTTTATCGGTTATTCACGGAATGAGAAATAAAACTGTATATTAAGTGGAAAAAAGCTGAAATTTCTATTTTAGCACAGTTAATCTATTGTTAATTCCAATATTTTTTATGGATTCTTCATTCAACGTATTACGTGTGTGAACACAACAAATAGTACAAAATATGACGTCAGCATACCAACCCGCACGTGACGCCTTCAGTGACCTAATAATATCGTGATAATGTCCAGTTCAGTGGTACTAAGATTATATGTTCTACAGATCAAAAGAAATTCATACAAATTACCGATAAAAGTAGATTATTAATTGATTAATGTAAGAAATCGAAAAACCTAAGTAACAAAGACAACCTAATCAACCAAGACAAAATGAAGAGTGAAAACTGAATATGAACCTAACAAACACACATCACCAGGAGAATGAGAAGGATAATTTTTACTATTGCCAATATTACGCTCCTAAATATATCTTAAGTTTGACGCATGAAATAACAAAATTATAGAAATTAATTCAGATTACTGCTCAATTGAGTTTTTGTAAACTAGGAGCGATTAGGCATATTTGAAATAGCGGACTAGTAGTAGTCTTAAGCTGATGTGGTGGTCAAATAGCTGATCACTTTTTTTTCTTTTCTTGTTTTGTTTTGTTTTGTTTTGGTTTTGTCTTTTTTCGTTTTTTGTTTGTTTGTTTGTTTTTTTGTTTTTTGGGTTTTTTTGTTTTTTGTTTGTTTGTTTGTTTTTTGTTGTTTTTTTTTGTTGTTTTTTTTGTTTGTTTGTTTGTTTTTTTTCTTTGTTTCGCTGGCACTGGTCGTGATGTTTGAGTGAATCGAGTATTTTTACGAAATCCTTTGTAATATATTTCTTTCGCATCAAAAAGATCAAAATTAGCATATTACTAGTATTTCAGAATTAGAATATAAAATAACAATGTCTACTCTGTCTTGCACACGGGTGTAGTCGTAATACCTCTTAGACAAATGTGATTTGATCCATACAGTAGCAAGCAATTTATAAAAACAAAAATGCATAAGTTGTATAATAAATGGTTACGATGTACATATATTTCGAAGAGTAACCTGAGCATTAAAGATTATGGAAAGTTATAATCTAACAATAAACAGAAAAAGTGTTCATTACCAAAAATATTGAAAAAATTCTGTACCAAGGACATCCACCGAGTACAAAGAATGAAGCATCGGTTATTTTATAGGATAAGAATTTTGTTAAATATAGAATTTCATTAAAGGCAGGGTGAATTTTCATTTCATAAAAGCAAGCCTGACTACTGGGAAATTTTTGGCTAATATCAATCATTTCACCCCGTTATTATTTCCTGAAAAATGGAATAATGGATTTTTTGCTCTTGTGTCCCAATATTAATCATTTGAAGATCTTTTTCTCTCCTCACTATTCATTTTAGTATAACTAAGTATTTAGTATCCATCGCCGTGAGTATCAATAAAAATGTCATGAGTGCCGAACAAGTCAGCGGATTAAACGAATTGCTGAATTTCTTCCGCAACGAGTTTAATCTGCTGCGTGGTCGACACGAGTAACGGTTATGGTGTTTATGACACAGATTTTCTAAAAAGAAATCTCGAGCTGTAGACAAGGATTATTTCCTAATGTCAATGCGCCAGTTGTTTAACTGACAAAGAAACTGATGAGATATTGTGACGTCACTTCCTGAAGTGAAAAAAAAAATCACATACTTTCACCGGTGACAATATGACATTTATTTGAGAAAACTCTGTATATCACCGCTATCTATATAATTATATGGAATTATTGACCTGTCATTAAGGTCTTTCGGGTCTCCAGTCGGAAAGACTATTGTCTTTTTCCTTTTTCATCTGTGGGCTTCAAATTAAAAGAGTTACAGTTGTTAAGTAATGGTCATAGATGATAACTTCTTTGTCCTGAACCACCCTGTCACTTTTGGAGGGATTTATTTGAAGTAACGCCCTAGACATGTATGGTGATATAAATCGTAAAGCGCAAGAGATAGGTAATGAAGTTTAATTGTAAACATCTTTGTATGTCATGACGGAACTTCGTTACATTGGTCCACAATTCTGGGTTAAAATGTTTAAAAATATGCCCTTGGAAATTTTTATCACATTTAAAAGATTTTTTTCCGAAAAATGGTAAGACATAGAAACTTTGGTCTTATCATTAAACTTACGTGATATGTTTTACATCTAAAAATGTTATGGTAAAAGGATATTGGTCACTCTAATAGGGACATCATATAATGGCATCAATCATAAAAAATTAAGTGTTGAAAAACTTCTGTTTTAAAACAACGGCAGTAGAATACCGAAAGAACAAAGGAATGAAATTTACAAAAACCGAATTCCAAAGACATGGCTAAAACGAGAACACAGAAAACAATGACGTTAGACACAGAAAACATGACGTTAGACACAGAAAACAATGACGTTAGACAGATACAAAGCACAGAAATAGAAATTACAATATTCAGAACAAAGGCACTCACAGTGTGAACTCCAGTGAAACTGAGAGTGACACCGGGTGACATAAATGATATATAGACTCTTAGAGTATCTGATATCTAATCTCATGTGCTTGTCAGATTAACGATGGTTGATTCTTAGTTTGTGGTTACACAATATGTTATATGACACCAGAAGTCCATTATTAGTAGATGTCAGCAACTCGTATTACATCAGTAGACGGCATTGTCCCCAGACTACCGCTGTGATTCAAACAAGATTTCGTCCGAGAAGACTAAAAATAGTAATTAAAAATTCATGGCCAGAAAATAAATGTTGCATGATAAGTACAGTTAATATATGCAAAATCCACAGGGACAATTTATATTCGCAGCGTGTCGGGCTCTATCCCGTCCGTTTTCAGATAAATGTAATAATTGATAACCGATTAATGACAGATGTCTAAAACTACAAAATAGATACTTATACGCATACAACATAAACGGTTAAATCAGAAATTAAAATAATAGAAAATATAATAATAATGAAAAAAAAACTTTCCAGTATAGCAAGTTTTTGTACTATTTAGAGAAAGTAGACTGAATTGCGGAAAGTAATGTATAAATGTTCAAACATGAATAAGATTGAATTGCTTTTTTTTCATTTTGTGAACTTTTTCGCTTATCAAGATACGGCCTCGATATACCGACATTAAAACTATAGTTGGTATGCTAAATATCTCGGAACTACTTTTGGTGAGGTTGTTAAAATAACCGTAGTTTGTATTAATGCAATACAATGCGTAACAGTGATATATAAAAGAACGGATCCTAGCTATCTTCAATGTACTCAGGGCATTTCACATCCAAACTTCTATGGCAATATCATTTACAAAGCGCATAAATTCAAAAATTGTCCCTCAAAACTTATTAATCCGTTGATTAATAAACTTATTCATAATGGATATAAATACAGCATTGTTGTTAAATCTTTACTTCTGGTTTTTGTTGGCAAAAATATTGATCATCTCCTATACGCTTTACACCATAACTAAATTTAAACAATTTTTCATATTGGCAGTATTTGGCATTGCACAATATCATGTCCTTCTTTCATAATTGATGATGTTGTTATACCAAATCTATTTATAAGTATTTCAATTGAAGTTTCATATTTAAGAAGGCTTGATATCATAGTCAACTGAAATTATGTCCTTAGCTAGCTGTCAGTAACTGCGAGCATTTGTCTAGACAGTACCTGTGTGTATTGTCTTCATGTTTTATGTACTTCATTGTAAGGGTACTCTTCTTGATAAGTTGGACTTTTTTTCTAGTTTGATTTTTACTGTGAGTCTTTTTGTGTATTTATTTTTTAGCCATTCACCAAACATAGGGGGAGGGTTTGGATCCAAGAAAACGATTTTAACCCCACCGCAATTTTTGTGCCGGTCCCAAGTCAGGAATATATCGGTCATTGGCTTGTCCTTGTCTTCTTATAAAATTTTAGTTTCTTGATATTTGGGTTATTGGATGTGGTTTGTTTCCATCGATTTATTCACTTTTTTACCTTTTTGGGGCCATTTAGGGCTTGCTATATGGTGTGAGGTTCCTCACTGTGTTGAAGACCGTACGGTGATCCCTAGATGCTTTGTTTTGGGTCGTTTTGGCCCGGATATGGGATGTTGTCTCCTTTACATTTACCCCATTTCCATTCTTTTTCATATTTAGTATAAAATAGTAGGGTCGCAGAGATTGTCTCGACAAATGTTGAAATATTTTTTCGTTTCGCATAGCAAACAATAAAATAATGTTCTCTAAACGCTTTCGGGTGAATAATTGGAATTATAATATCAGCACATGGTACTATATACGTGTGGTATTGCTGTGTTATTTCAATTTCATTATTCAGGATTCTATTCGATGACCGTTTCTTCTTCTATTATTTTCTCGAAAATCCACATACATTCACAACATTATACAGTCAATAAATTTAATGTATAAACTTTTGGAAGGAAAAAAAGTTTTAATGATTTATTTTTCATTTTGAAATTTCCATATCGATCTTGCTACAAATTTCCTCAAATTATGATAATAATTCGAAATCTCTTTGGATTATTTTCGGCGATAGACTTCCCATTCAATTGTGTTTTCCTATTTTGGAGAGAATTCTACCCTGGGTGGGTTGAACACTGTTGACATTTCTCATTCTCACATGTTCGAACTTAAATGATTGATCGACTGTGATTAATTAACAAGTACTTATTTTTGTGATAACACTTTTACCCATCATTCCATACTATACGAACGAGATTGGGAGGAACCCCCGTAGACGATTTTACTGGTAACGGCCTAATCTGGGGACAACGCCGTCACCATACATATTGAACGAGTTGCAGACTTCTACTAAAATGGACTTCTGATGACACTTAATTAATGTTTGTAATTAAAGATATTTATAGCACTCCTTACGTTAAATGTGTATTTTTTGCAATGGACTCTTTCAGCAGAATCAATCATATTTTTGTGTATAAATTGAGATATTTTCTCACTTTTTATTATTGTTAATATCAATGTAATTTAAAACTCGAATGAAAATATCTTTTCAAATACCTGTTGAAATTACTTAGAACCTTTAGAAAATATAAATTTTATTATATTAATTTTTCAAAACAAATTTTAAAACATATAGAAAATATCTGTGGAATATCTTATCAAACAACGTCAGTAGAATACCGAAGGAACACGGGAAGCGAAGACTACAAAAATCGAAATCCGAAGACATGGAAAAACGGCAACAGAGAAAAACAAAGACAAAACAAGGACGTGAGACAGCTACAAGTACGGAAATAAAAAGACGACTTTAAAAACTAAGGCACTCATAGTGCGAACTCCCATGAAAACCGGGGGTGACGTCAGGTGCTCCGGAAGGCTAAGCACGTCCTGCTCCACTAGCGACACCCGTCACACGATCAATGAGGTATATATATTGTTTTGAAAGACTGATTTGAGGCTGATTGGAGTTGCCATTTTCTAACCCTTAGACAAAACTAACCCTTAGACAAAACTAATAAAAATCCATGGTACGTGTTACTTCTCTAACCCTCAAACAGTACCAAGGTAAAAATTTGAAAAGCTGTTGTAAGTCTCTTGAGTATTCAAACATTAACCAGGACAAACCGGTAGCACGAACATCACCAACGAAGACAAAACTAAAATTTTACAGCATGATATACAAGACAACACAAATAACTAAAATCACTGACAGTGTGAACTCCTATAAAAACCGGGAGTGACATCAGGTGCTCCGGAAGGGTAAGCATGTCCTGCTCCGCTAGCGGCACCCGTCATACTATCAGTGAGTCAATCGTACGAATAGCGCCAGAGAACAAAAACATAAGTAAGTAAATCTTATTTCTTACAACAAACCGCTATATACCATTGATCGTCAAGACCATAGATCGACCAAACTGACTCTGTACCTGATCTATTTTAGTGACAGTTATTGCTGTTCCCGAACCATAGTAAATGAAATAAAAGGGACAACAGGAAACACCTACAATGGCTGAAAATTATAATTACATGCCACAATCTGCCAGGGAACTACACAGGAAAAACACAAATTAGACAAAACACGAACGTAAACAACGATAGGAACTCGGGACAGCCGGACTTGGTACCGGCACTAGCAAAAGCCAGTGGTAGAGTTAAACCGGTTTATGGGTACCCAAACCTCCCCATTATCTGTCCCGTTTCCCTATAGTTTAGTAAACATACGAATAAAACCAAATACAGGTAGACTACTTACTCCATTACCACAATCTTGAAAGGAGAGAATATGACAATACGTAATTTTGAAAGATGGGTCAACGGGTGCTCGCCACTAAATTGCCGGCTAGCTAAAGGAGCCTAGTCTGCTGGTAAAACACTGCTGCACTATGAAAGAAAAATCAAATTCAAAACTTCCCGCAGGATTTGGTCAAGAATCCTCATATATTTCAGTAGACATCAGCAGTATCAGTGAGAGGCCAGTATGTATTTAAAATTTTCAGGTCACTAGATCTCAAAGCTAATTTAACGGATGAAAGCAGAGTATCTTGTCAATATCCCCTATTACGTAAAGAATGTAAGTTACGTCCCAGGTTTGCTGGATTTTTAATCAGTTTCTGGCATTTTTTTAACAACATTACCGTTAAAACGAGGATTAGAAACGTCCCTTAGTAATAAGCTGTTTGCGAGTAACGCCATTATCTGTTATTAAACTTCTTATAAAACGTCAAGAAAACGGAAATTAGTTAAAGTGAAATCAAAATCATCCCTTTCATCATATATTTTAGTTTTTATTTTACCAGCGTCAATAATGATAGTTAGATAAAGAAAAAGGCAGTATTTGGAATCATTGTTAGCTTTATTTAATATCAGTTCTTGTGGGTAAATAATGTCTACATAATCTAAAAACTTCGGATTGTCAATAGTAAGGATATCGTCAATATACCTGCTGTTATCATTGAAAATAGAAATAAGATTAATATTATTAGCAGATAACCTCTTCAACAGTAACATAGAGCTGAATAAAATATAAAGGAAATTAGGTGTCTTTTTAGGCTACCATTTGCTATATTGAGTTCAAAGTCACTGGACAAACCCTTTAGGGCCTGTGGACCAAAAACCGAAACCGATTTTGATGTCTGATCTCTAGTTTGTTATTGAAGATACAAACAAGTATTTGTTAAGAAAGACGTGACCTTCAAAATTAAGCGAAGGTCAAATATCATGCGCACAGCTTAAAAAATTATTTCGCGATAGAGTATCAATAAACATAGCTTAGAATATGTTTACATCGGTCGATTATTAATGACAATATAATTATGCAACTTCCGGAAAAGACCATTTAATTGTTCCTCAAAACACTGATGCGGCTACTGCTTATCATCTAAATAAATGCTTAAAACGAATGCCTTAATTAGGGAACAACAAAGGTGAGAACAAAACTGTTACGTGTTTGAGAAACACGTGTGTATCTAACAACTATTCCACAGTTTTATTTTACAATGTATGAATAAAATTTTAAGTTTTATTTGAATTTGCCCATTGTCATATATCCGGATTTTCAATGTTACACCGAATCTGATGTATAATTATAGTACTCTGTGAACTCTTTTATCTGAAGTAAATTATATATTTGTTTACACTAACATGTCTTTGTTATGACCAGCCTTCACATGGTGTCAGGTGAATCCACCGTCCATGGCAGTAAATATTAGACATCGGCTAAACAAGGAAATATTAAAAGTTGCTACGTAGATCCAGCAATAAGATAAACAATTGCAATGGAGAATATCATGACAGGTTCCCATCCTAAAATGGACTGGTCTTCAAACGACCTAGTTGCTGCATGGAAATCATTCAGTCAACACGCTGAATTTTGGTTGGCAGGACCCCTGGTGAAAGCACAAGAAGCGCAAAAGTGTAACTATTATAACGATTTGAATCAGGGACAAGGGAAGAGACATATTTTCAACATGGACTCTCTCAGAAGACGACCAGAAGAAACTACGTGTTTACTATGAGAGCTTCGAAAAACACGTTCGACCGAGAACAAACAAAATATACTCGAGATATAAATTTCTCAGCAGGGTCCAAAAGGAAACAGATACATTTGAGGATTATTTAACCGACCTTGAAATACAAGTGAAAGATTATGGATACGCAGATGCCGACGGAATGGTAAGAGACGCCATCGTTTTTGGAACAAAAGATCACAAAGTCAGAGAGAAATGCATTAATGATGGTTCCGATTTGACGCTAGAAATGACTGTAAATTATGCACGTACATTAAAACTGTCTAAAGCTCAATTAAAATGTATGTCTGGTGAGGACAAGTTTGTCAACACTGTTAAAATTGTAGAAATTGTGGTCGAATGTACCAACACCAAAATAACGCCCTGCTTTTAGTAAAAAGTGCAACAAGTGTCACAAGTTAAATCATTTCGCTGCAGTTTGCTTATCATCCAAGCCAGTCCATTTCGTAGACTAAGAGAAGATTCAGACAGTGACCAAGAGTTATTTGTCTCGACGATTGAAAAGACGCGAATGTTATTCAGACGGATAAATGGGTCGAAAGTAAGAAGCCGGTTAAATATCAGTTGGACACCGGTGCGAAGTGCAACGTGCTTCAATTATCTCTGGTTAATGAGATAATCTCAAACCCAAAGCTCCGTACGCAAGATGTTCCGCTCCGTTCATATTCTTGTCACATTATATGGTCTGTAAGTCTTGTCATGTGACACCGGGAAATCACGATAAATTTAAATTTGAAAACGTTTCCCGCCAGATTATGACATTGCGGGATTGTGACGTCCAAATTTGTTGCTTGAAACGTCATATGTTTCTGTAAAAAATGCAACTTGCGGGTACAAATGACTAAATACGGAAGTCACTGTGAATTTACTTTCTGCAAATGCGCATTTCGACAACTTATGTCTCATCAGTGCAGATAAAATCTAAACGTTTGGAAGACCATAAACTCAAAGATGTTTAAAAACTGATAGAGAACAAATAACCAAAGTGATATAAATTTAAAGCCAAAATCATCTTAGGACAGAGCATTGCATGAGGGAGATACTCCTTAGTTTTCAATAAAATTTCAATACAATTTATGTACACGGAAGTTCAAAAATTGAACGAGACTTACATACCCTATTGATACAGTTGGTACTATTGACGTAAATACGAACGGGATGTCTATCGTATAAAGTTTTACATAGTAGATCGAGTCGTGCAACCAGTCATAGGAGTGATTGGACAGATTAAGTACTCGTATATAGAAAAGCAGATAAAGCATCATTTTACTGTACATCAAAAGGCAGAGACATATCAAATGATTGAATCTGGTGTATATGTAGCTTATTCATGGTATTCATTTTCCTCAGTTAGCATGTTAAGTTGATTTTGGTTGTGACCTTGTCCCTCTGGATAAATGCATATGGGTGGTCAATACCTGTTTTACTAGCATATTGCACATACATATAACCGTATGAGATTACAGTAAGAAGCCCTTTTTCATAAGTTTTTGAAATCATTATTATATTAAATAAATTAATTTCTATTCTGATTTATATGAGATTTGCAATCTCATTGGAAATTTGCCTTACCCATTGAATCAAATTGTTATTTCATTTGTCTTCATACAATCTAGACTGTATCAGACCATTGTAGACAGTTGAGAATATGTCGAGACCAATTCAGACACTGTTCAGACTGTCAAGGATATGTGGAGACGCATTCAGACATTGTTTAGATTGTCAAGAATATGTCGGGACTTATTCAGACTCTGTTCAGGCTGTCAAGAAATGGGTCGAGACACAATCAGACTTATTTCATACTTTCGACTGCCATTCTTCTGACATTCTACTGCCGTTGTTTTCGAGAGATGTGTCAAGACAATTAAGAATAGTGTCGAGAATTTTAAGAAATGATTAAGAAAAATTCAGACAAAGTCGAGAATTTTTTTAATATATTCCACACAATAAATTATATTTGTGACGGATTTCCGAAGAGAAAACAGTATGTCTCCCATCAATGCATACGGATGGATAAAGACATAGTAACTTAAGTAGCCAGTTAGATTTGTTTAACATATACAAACCTCGCTATCTTTGCAAGTCTTGTCTAAACACTTCCAATCTGGACCGAGTGTAGCTAAAATACAGTAAATTAAGTATTACCGACTGAGACTTGAATTCTTGCTAGACTTATAATATAAATTCATTGAAATAAAAAATAGATAAAAATAAAGGGTACAATGTTGGAATGACCAAACACTTGAACAAATACAACAATTCTCAGAATAATTATAAATGCAATTACCGCAATGGAAGGGGAGGGATGGCTGGCCATAAAACCGGTTAACCCAAAATTTATTTTGAAATATTTTTACCAAGTCAGGACCTTTGTGGTCGAAAAGTTTTCCGGTATTCGGTCTTTTTGTCTCATGACAACTGTTCGGTTTTTTATTATCCCTATTTATTAATAAAACCGAAATTTTGTGGTGACAAATATTGGAAACAGAATCGTATAAAATGTGGCCAATATATGAAATACAACGAATGCCTGTCATTAATTAGTGATATAAACAAATGCTTCTTGTATTTTTCAGGTTTTTCCCTCTGCGTCTATAACCAAATGATGGTTTGATGTTTTACAGTAACCATATATTTACCATCCAAGTAGTCAGTACCTCGATGCTGAGTCGAGAACTGATTTTTTTTTTTTTTCATTACAAAATTTTGCTTAAAACTAAGGAGTATCTCAATCTTACGAAACTCTGCTCTTGTATGATTTTGATATTTAATTTATATATTTTTTGTTATTTGTTGTCAACAGGTCTTATTAATGTTTGGTTTATGGTCGTCTAAATGTTTTTGTACTTATGAGACAGAAGATGTCGAAATGAAAATATGCAGAAACTAAAATAACAGCAACTTCAGTATTTTGTTAATTGTTACCTTAACACCCGATTATATGCTATTCAACAAATGATAAAAAAAACAAAAAAAGTTGTTTTGTTTGGTATTTAATCTCCTTTGAAATCTATTAAGACATGATTTTTATTTCATTGTTCACGGTTTTATAGAATTATACACATCATAATTAGAAAAGAAAGTTTAACCCATTAATTCCATGACTTTTCATTATTTTCAGCTATTATTACTCACTAGTTGCAATAGTTGTGGGCATGTATGTCAATAAAAAAATTGTTTTTTTCTGTACAGTGGATGATGGCACTGGTGTTACTGCTGAAACTGGTGATACAGATGCGAGGGTCACATGCTTTGAATATTCTTGAACTGACATGAAACAAGACAAATTGTAACTGTTGATGAAACCAATGTCAATCGGTACTATGAAATAGCTTTCATAGTAAATGAACAAATAAGACATAAAATATGATATTCTATAGAAAGAGACATAAAGTGGAGATACGCAGTAACTAAATTCTCGTTAACTTCAGTATTTTGTTATTTATTTCCACTCGGCGGACTCCTCTGCTGGTGGACTGAAACTTATAATGTCTAAATTGAAGAAAATTTTGTTTAAAACGAAGGAGTAGCCCCCTCGACCACAGCTCTGCCCTTGATTATTTTGACACTTCATATAGATCCTATTTCATGTATTGATATTTTGGTTTCTATTTTTTTTCAAAATACTTTGGTTTGTGGTCTTCCAAGAGGTGATCAAAACAGTTATCAATATGTGCATTAAGGGATCTCATTGGGCCTCAATTTGATATTGGGATATACATCGAAACTTTACGGGAATGGGGGAAAATTCTAGAAAATAAACTATCGAAAAGAACACGACAATACAAATTTTACACAAATTAAGACAACCCAACAAAGACAAAACAAATGAAGAATAATTCCATGAAACTAAAGTAGTTTGAGCTCCTAGAATAGGTGAAATTATCATCAGTTGATCCAGGAGGGTACGTATGATTTGCACCCGTCACTGCAAATGAAAAGTCCGGTTTACTCACAGTTAATTGTGTTTGTCAACTTTAACTTTAAACATATTTTATTGTCAAACAAAACAGACAATAGGATAAGACACAAGTTTACAAAACTTACTAGGTCTTCTCCTTACAAAAACATATTATACAATATTGACATAATAAAGGTTGAATATACATAATTTTAACTTTTAAATTAAGTATGTAAAGACATGAAACAAGGATTAAGATAGTAGTCCAGTTTGAAATGGGCGCAAGCAAAAGTTATAAGGTTACATATAAAGGAGTAAAATTGGTACATTTGGAATTAAACCTGCTAGTATATCATAAATGAGATGAGATTGAGGCATGGTCAAAGCTAAAACTGAATATATATATTCTATACAAAGAACTGTCGAAAAGTCTCAACGTGGACTCTTAATTTCGTGAGAAGCGTCCAGAATTTTTAATGTAAAACTGAACCGATACCGTTTAACAAAATATCAACTGCAAAAGGAATATTTAAATCATTTAACCTTCTGTTCAGGATATCTCTTTGTTCACTATATTTAGTACAATACAAGAAAAAATGTTCAACGTTTTCAATATTATTGCCACATGCACAAGCCGGGCTTTGTATAATATTAGCATGATGCAAGTCATAGTTTAAAGCACTACACGAGTTCCGTAGTCTAGAATGTATCACACTTAAGTATCTGTCACCAATTCCATAGTAAGATGGGTTTTTTTAGTTTTATAACACAAATTTTGGACATTGGTCTTAAAATTATTTATATCTTCTATTTCTCTCAGTTCTGTATTTAAAGAATTCCACAACTTAATAGTATATGGGAAAATGAATTTTGATAAATTGTTAATCTAGTATTAAATTGAGATATATTATTGCGGTTGCGTAAATTGTAGCCTATATTATCTGATATCAATGGCGGTAATAACTCAGACAAATACTCCGGGGTATTTCCGTTTTTAATTTTGTGAAACAAGGTTAATTTTTTTACTTCCCTCCTTATTGTGTTTGTCAGTTCAGTACTAAACTCTGGATCTACCGAAGACGTCTATTATTAATTGTGAAATATAAACATGGAAAAGATCTGTCAAACCATGGTGGCGACTATAAAACAATAATTATTGTAACAGTAATTGATTTTAACTTTTTCATATGAGTTTTTGAGGCAGCCGTTTCGCTATGTTGACGAAGTCGCTGTACAAACTACAAGAACGAATGAGTTGGCAAATGTAGACGCCATATACCGGGGATGTGGAAATATTAATGTTCAAAACAGGAAGTTCACTATTGAAAAGTCATCACGATTGTCGGAAAGTTTTTTTTACATACGTCCAGAGTTAACAGGAGGTCCAGTTATAATGCTGATGATGATGTATCATTGTTTTTTTTTTTTTTGCATTTTGAGTTCAGTTGGATATATCCTTGCATTTTTGTACTTACATCTAATTTGATAAAAATGACCACCTCAAGAAAAAAATTACAACAAAAAGGAAAACTCTGATTTTATAAATACCAATTTCCCTAACATAGTAATAATTTGAATTGTTCTGCTTATGGAGAGTATATTTCACAGTTGATTCGTCACTTTTTTATAGGAACGGCAAGAAGTTAATCCATTATGTAAATATAAATTAGTAATATGCCAAATCTATACGTTTTTGTCAGAAATTTTATATTTTATTATTTTAAGATATAAATCAAGAAATGTCTATTGTAAGAGATAAAATAAAGTAACATATTTACATATGTTTGTAACACAGTCGGTTGTTGTACATTGACAGCCTTGGAAAGCGACATCAGAGTAAATTGTACATGTTGGCCAAACCTATGATAAAATATCGGAATACATAGAGAATACTTATTCGATAATGAGGAACATTGGTCGGTTACTTCACCTAATTAATAAAACAGGTGGCGCTGCAGGCAATCATATCCAACTAAGAATTATGTTATATATTACTCTAATAGAATTAGCACTGTGTTTATCAGAAAAATGTTATGTAATTGTCAAGCAAAACAAAAACAGTTGGACTTATTTATTTCATCGGGATATATCATTAATTTAAATTTAAAATAAAAATGTAATTGCATGTAATTTAAAAATATATATCTGAAGACTTTAATCATATATACAAATTCGTGTATTTTACATATTAGAACAAGTGCTAAACTTGAAAATGTTATCTATTGGTTTTATTAAATTGCATTTTTTTTAATTTGTTTCTAATATTCAAATAACTTGCAAATCATAGATTGCAGGTAACAAAGAATTCTGATAAACTTGTTTGTTTGTTTATGTAATTTAAAAAAAAAGTCATTAATGATGCTCACATATTATCTCTTTATCTGTCTTGTTTATGTATTTAGATTTGTTGCATAGAATACTACATATAAAAATAAATTCTATTTCTTTATACTTTCATATTGTACCCGGCTTTTGGCTCAATTTGAAAAATAGTCCTGTTTGAATAAGTTTTATTCCAAAATTAAAACTATCATACGAAAGAATAAATTGTATGGCAAGTCAGAATTACGGAAAAGACGAATCTGGAACCAGTTATTTAATGGTTAAAAGAACCATGGCAATTCCTTCTAAACTTCTTCTGATAATGGTTGAAAGTTTTTTTTTCATAGATATTCACAATTTACAACTAGTGTTTTTTTTTAGTAATTTTTTTTTAATTTTCAAAATCTACAACTGGGAGTGGGATGGCAATATATTCCCAAGAAATTTGCAATGAATTGTCCTATATTCATAAGATAAAAAAATGACACCTCAAAATAAATCTGGTATTTAGTGAAAGTTTTTTTTTATTTAATGACATTATTCAAATTTGTCATATTTTCTCCCGAAATCAGATCGATGTCCTAAAATGAATAAATATTTATTAGCAAAGTAAGAAACAGCTTCAATTGGGAGGAAATTATATTGGTTTTGGTTAACAATATCCTTTAAAGCAGAAAACGTAGAAATATAGCTAAAAGTAGCAGATTTTAAAAAAATAATACAATATT
The DNA here is from genome assembly GCA_002080025.1 of Modiolus philippinarum. Taxonomy (NCBI): domain Eukaryota; kingdom Metazoa; phylum Mollusca; class Bivalvia; order Mytilida; family Modiolidae; genus Modiolus; species Modiolus philippinarum. The sequence goes on along the minus strand of MJUU01022484.1, from coordinate 98,903 downwards.
AAATGACCTAGGTTTTTTCATATGGCAAAATATTGTGTAAAACATCAAATTTGATCAGGATTAAGTAAGTTTTTGAAAAAAAAAAAAAAAAAAAAAAAAAAAAAAAACATTATCCACAGAAATTTATTCTTCCATCCTCTGGGTCTGATAATTATGCTTTTATAAAGTTTCTTACAAAAAAACTTCATTCACCATTAATATAATAAATTTCAAATAACATTTTTTGTCTGTGAAGACGAAAAAGGAAATGCATGAAAATTTATAGAATTAGGTCTCATTATAATTTTTACATAACATTTATTGAATCAAAATTTTCTTAACCAATTAAATCATCAGTGGAGCATTAGAAAGTTGACATATTAATTACACTTAAGATTTGGGATTGTTATGTATGTTATTAATAAATTATTTTGATTATGATATAACTTTATATACCAAAAACTTAATAAAAATCCAAACATATTAGCAATATAATAACCCCAATAATAACACCCATTGCTTTTGATTTCACCTCTTGTCTTACTATGTATTATTTAACACTTCTTAAAACATATTTTATAAAAATTATAAACTGAATAGTGTGTTTGTTTTAAATAAATATGTGTAATTAACATTTATCCGTGTAAGAAATCAAATACTCATTAAAAATAGCATGTGGTCAATGTTATCGCCATAAGTATTATATGTAAGCTTATCAGTACACAACTGTTTGTTGGACTTGATTGCTTGCAGTGACACCTGTAATCAGGAGGAGATAAATCCCACCAATGTTCCTCATTACAAAATCCTTTTGTTAAAAACAAATAAAACAGCTGAAATGCTCTTTTAGTTCTACGTTTAGTGGCGTTCTTAATTCTCGTTTCGACTTTTTCCAAAATAAATACATATTCATACCTTTATTGTATTTCATTATTTTCTAGGACATATAACTATCTTCCGTAAAGAAAAACAATATAACAAAAAGATTTTATTTCTGGGCGCTTTATTAATTCAAATTTAATTAATTCTAGGCTCTTCACTTATTCAAATTTAACTATAACATTAAAGCAGGGGGTATGATAAGGCCACTTTTTTAGCCCCTCATTTTCGAAAATACAAAATATTGTAAATTACTCAATTATCACTCTTAAGATGTTCATAAGACATTAGTCTGTCAGATATCAGTAATCGTTGTTTTGAATTATGTCTCATATTTTCGTACTAGGCTTTCAATTTAGTGTTTTTCAGGAAAATCCTAAAAATCCTTAAAAATTGCCTCATTTTGACGTCTCTCCATTAATATTTACCCAAAAAAATCTGTTGCTGTGAGACGTATTTTTAAAGATATTGATATGGTTAAAATATCTTTTTGGGTAAGGCTGTTGTTCACATTTAATTTTTATGAAAACCTCATACAAAATGGCTGTAAGTGGTTGATTTCCACAAATATGGCATTTTCATGACGCCACTCTGACATCAGGACTAACTTTTCTGTATAAAAATGTCTAGATTATATTACTATAATCATTTGGCAAATAAATCAGTGCATTTTTAGAGAGGTTGAATTATTTTTATTTTTTGCAATTTTAGGGGCCAATTTTCCATTGCTTATCATACCTCCTCCTTTGTTTTCCTTTTGCAGACTTCACCATTGTTACGACACGTCATGACCACATCCAAGTCATCATATTCAAAGAACACAACGTAGAATCTAGTTATTTTACAACATAGTCTTTATGTATTTAAAGTAACAAATCCTACCTAAGTGTTGCTAGGTATGATATATTTTCCACGATGAAAAGATGAATATTATTAGCAATATTCTCTTAACGAAGAAAACATAATGTTAAATATACTTTAAGTATACTTACACCAAAAAACATACACCTAGCAGTAGGCACTCCCTGGTACTCAAATATATGACAAAATTTCTACAAACAAGAACACTTATTAAATGAATTCCGACATGATTAAGAGCCGTGGTTTCGAAAACACAGTCCAAAAGGATATAGACGCCTTAAGAAACAAAATCTGACTGAGCTTCATCTTTCCTACAATTTTGCCTCGATAGTATCAAATACACAAGTAGTAATATATATTAATGTAAATGTTTAAAACAGTATAATACATATAGGATATAGGACATTATGTTTTTGGTACGGACTTTATCACGGCCAGTATCAAGTGAGCCAACTAGGGCGAGCTTGATGCATTACGCCGTGATAAAGTCCGTATCAAAAACAAAATTTCCTTTATTTCTTTTATCGGTAATTCACAAACTGATAAAAAGAACTCTAAAATAAATTGGAATAAACTTAAATTTCTATCTAAGCAAATTTAATCTATTGTTTATTGCAATAATTTAAATGCATTTTTCATTCAACGTCTTACGCGTATGAACACGACAACTAGTACAAAACATGACGTCAGCTTAGCAACCCGCACGTGACGCCTTCACAGTGACCTAATAATTTCGTGATAATGTCCAGTTCGGTGATACTGGGATTATCAGTCTCTGTTAATCAAAGGAAATTCATACAAATTACCGATAAAATTAATAATCATCAAAAAGAAATTTAAAGAAATCCATGATACGCCCGTCAATATAATTATAGCAAGCTTTTTATTTTAATATAAAGGCTGACTATAAAAATTAGCCAACGTGAAGACTTTCTAATCTCTCCCAGAGTTGCGAATGTTATTTACGCTAATGCATGGGCCAAATGTTATAAATAAATACAAGGGTCTAAAATAAGAACCCAAACTGAGTTAAAAGTTTGAATCTGTTTAAAATAACGAAGTGCCTTCCAGCAGTTGCTTAGTCTGTACATCAAATTCTGAGATGTTATTGGCAGAACTAGTAATGTACTTTCTATCGAAACTAGAAAATTTCACATAAACATAACTTTTTTTTTGACACATGTTTACTGGGTAAAATTAAAAGACCTTGTATGCATGCCGGCATTGTCCCGAAAAGAGATTAGAGACTTCCAACCCGGAAGGAATTCAAGCCTTATACCGTCCATCAAAAATATACATCGTTAAAATAAACAGAATTTCACTTGCAAATGAATTAGATTTGATTTGAAAGTAAGAAATGCGGCTGTTTCAAGCCGTAATTATGCATTTTTATTTCTAAATGATAAAATTAACCAAAATTGCAAAAAATATGTATATCCATTTAGATCTAAATAATATTTATATCATTTTTATAAAATGTGCATATATATTATAGATGAAAATGTCCTAGCCACATATTGGAGTTTTTAAGGATGTTGCAGCAAGAATAGTTACTGTTTGAATGTGTTGTATATTATTGCATTAACAAACTGCTAGTAGTTTTTGTTAAAAACCAAAAAGCATTTTATATTTTTGTGTTCTTGGTTATGTTAAATGCTTGTAATCTACTTTGGTAATAAATTATATACGCAATACACAACTACGCCAAGAGTGCATGATTCGCCCATCCCCAGCTTAAAATAAACTGATTAAACGATTCTTGAAATTAAAAACTCCGTCTAATCAAACTTGACAATAGAATCAAGCCAAGATTCAAGAAAAGTGATCAAAGCGTTCTCTAGTAAGAGCGGGACGTGTTGACCGAAATTGCATATAATGTTTTTTTTAAATAACAAAAGTCCCTTTACTCAGGAATGATATATAAACCTACAAATAAATCCATATTGAAGTTCCTTCCATCATACCATAAGATCCGGTCAAGTTTCAAGAAAAATGACCAAAGCCTTCTATATTGAGAGTACGACGTATGGACGGAAATTGAAATTTCAGGCTTTTTTTTCAAATAGTCAAATTCCCGTAACTCTGGAACAAAAAAAAACCATCTACAAAATAAAGTGAAAGGGGGCTTTCTTCCAACATGCCCAATAATCCTGCAAAGTTTCAAGAAAAACGATCAAAGCGATTTCTAGTAAGAATACGAATTGAGGACGGAAATTGCAATTACATGTTTTTTTTTTTTAAATTATCAAAGTCCCATGACTCTGGAACCAAAAAATTCCACCAACAAAATATACGATAGGAAGCTTTCTTCCTCCGTCACAGTAAACAATCCTGCAAAGTTTCAAGAAAAATTATCAAAGCGTTCTCCAGTTAGAGTACGACGAGTGGACGGGCGGACAGACGGACAGACAGACCAGCGGAGTAACAGAGAGACGGACAGCGGTATACCATAATACGTCCCGTCAAAGACGGGCGTATAAAAATGGCGAAATGATCCAAATAGTTGCAGTTTCAATTATTTGCTGACGTTTCTTCATCCGACCTTATGGATTATCAGAAAGAAATGAAGGACTGCAAATAAAAGTAGCTTTTATTTTAAGATATCTTTGTCGTAGTGCTTTCATTTGCATGAAGAAAGGCTACGAGTAGATAATTCGCTTGTCAATAGTCAAAAGGACATTTTTATATAATGGTTTTTGATATTTTTTACAAAATAAAAACGAATCTGCAACTCATTTGCTAATTGCAATTCAACAAACATCAAATCAATTTGAGAAGAAAGGGTAATTTAGAAAAAGTTTTTCACATGTGTAGAAGGCTAAAAATCTTTTAAAATCAGCACAGGCTCAATATATCCTCATAAAATCATCCGACCGGAACCAAATTCAGGAACACCCACCCAAAACTACACCAATGTGTTGAAACAACATCTTCGAGTTTATGGTCTTCCAAACGTTTAGATTTTATCTGCACTGAAGAGACATAAGTTGTCGAAATGCGCATATGCAGAATTTAAATTTACAGTAACTTCGGTACTTAGTTATTTGAAAGAAAATGTTCAATCTGATATTTTATATTTTTAAAATCCAAAGATCTCCAGCTTGAATTCTGCGAAACCTAATTCGACAAATGAACTAAATTTAAACTTGATTTGTAAATCATATGCATATAATACAATTATACACTAAATATCAAGCCTATGAGTTACTTTTGTGGTCTTTTTCTATAGCCTGGTTTTGTAAAATCCTTCTAAGGTTATTCAATTGAGGATTGTTTCGAAATTCTGAACATGTTTATCATCTTTTGTATATTCGCATTATAGAATAACCATGTAATCTGTTATTGGTAATTGCCTACATTTCTAGACTACATCATGTTTACCTATGTTATTTTGAGAAGTTTTGAGGTTTTTATTCGTCAATGCACGTTTTTCCACGTCTATTTGCTTTTATATAACAATTCAGATTTAAACCCTGAAAGTCAAGGCTATATATTTAAATACAAATATGGTGTTGTAATACTAACAATACAAAAGAAAGATAACTTACATTTACTGAACTGCATAAGTCAAAGTTGCAAAATAATGGTAGGTCTGCAAAAGTAATTAAATATCGGTGGAATACGTGTATAATTCAACAGCTAAAAGGTTATTAAAATTTCTTTTGTTGTTACAATGGTCTTAAAAATTGCTTTATTTAAATATAGGGTATAAAAAAAAATAATAAAACAAATAAAAAGATTTATTTGGATAGTGACAAACTTAAATGGGTCACCCCCTTTCGAGTTGCTTAATGTATAAAGAATTGATCAGGCAAGCAAAAATATTGATCGTTCCATCTACTTGGGTACTTCCTTATGTAAAGGGAAATCGACCCCTCGTTATTTTTCATTAAGAAATAAGGTTGGTCTTCAAAATGGAAGAAAATAACATAAATAAATACTAGAAAATACTGTTTATGTTTTTAACGATTCCGCATTTACGAGTAATAACAAACATGTGTGTAGCATTGTTCGGCAACTACCAATGAACTAAGGGGGTTATATGGAACGTCTTGACCGTAATTACTATGAGGTATGAGCAAAGCTTATTGTTGAACTGGTCATGGTCATTCGATGAAGAACAACAAAAAGGCATTGTTCAATTGCTTGTTTATACCCTGTATTTGTAGAGACATTTTCTCATGTGCATTTATTCCACAACTTTTAGTTGCTTATATTCATTGATACTGCTCATGGACGTGGTTTGATGTTGTCCGTTTGAGAAAATTTTCAATGCGTTTTACCATTAACACACCAGAGAGTCGTGAGAGACGATAGACCTTTCCAATTTCTTCTCTACAGCTCTTTTAGCTGCGGAACCGTAGCTCTATAAGTCCTTTAATTTTTCTTCTGATTTGGCGGACCAAAGAGCTTTGGATTTTCCCCTATGTAAATCTTGCGAATTGTGTCTGGGAGTTTATTTACAACCGGACGCCATGAGGGTCCACTCGTAAGTATGTATTTCGTTTCTTTAATGTATACCCGCAACCTTCCATATTTATTTACAATTAAGTATTAATTGTTTGTTCATTATCATACCAAACGTCATCGTTGTGGTCATAACGTCTTCGGCCATCCTGCTGACATCAATCTCATAGGGAACAAGACTTTTCAGGAGACAAGACTAAATGCCAAATCGTTTCCGGAATGGATATCTCAAAGTAAATATTTTGTCTATCTCTTATTTGATTATCAACTTTTCTCACTTCTGAAAAGCTTTTTCAATGCAAATAATCAATTCCTCTGCATTTCAGCAGTATTCCTTTTGAATTTTGAGATATCCGTTCCGGACATTTTCTGGCATATATTTCCGCCTCTCGAAATGTCACGTGGCTGTGATATTTAAAATGGTCACAAAAGTAGGCGGGAATACATTTCTTTTGGACAATATCCGTTATAGATAGAAAATATGACTCGCCCTCCATGATTAAATAATGTGAGTATAAGAAAAATGTTTGTAGAAACGAAAGGAACACTCTTTGGTACGCGCAATTGGAGTCCGATTGCCAATAAACTCACCGAAATGTGCGACACAATTCGTGTCGCAAGAGCTGCAAATTTTATACAGAAGAAAATCAGTACAAAGACCATTAGAGCTACAGTTCCGCAGCTACAGCTCGTAAAGCAAGTTCAAAGATCATACAGTCTGACACATTTCACCCCTGTCTCTATTCCTGATAAATATCTCCAAACTGTTGATGTCTTTGTTAACTTTAAGATAAGTACATTTTACATTTAACAGATGAAATTGAATATAAGTCATAATGATAATTTAAATGTGTAAATGTAATAATTTTCTGTAACGATAAAAGAACAACACGTAGCATGAAATTTGACAACAGTCTTGAAAGAATACTTTCCGTTTCACAAGTATTCGAAACTATAATATCACATAACCATTTACCTTTTGTCGGTGTTGACGATGTCGTTGTTGTCACTGAAACATAAGAAAACGGTATAATTTACGTTTTTTTTTAATGATAAGTCGATATTTTTGCTACACAGTTTGTGTTGAGTTTTGCGACCTTCTTGTAGATTAATAGCTTTCAACTGGCCAAATCTATAATTAAGTTGTCTCATTTTGTCCATCAATCTTGATCTGTTCCTTTCTGATGTACTCTATAAGGTGTGATCATCCAATCTTCCACATGCATAAAACTCTTATGGCACAACTAGGCCACTTTGGCCTTCATTTTATGCTTGATTTACTTACATTCAACACAATGTCCGAGTTCAATTCGCAGGCACTGTAGATGGTAGGCTCCTCTTACCTTGCACATGCATGCTTCCGTGATCGCAGTTGAAATTTAGGCAAAGTTTTGTCAATTTAAAATATATTTATGATTGACAGATTTATATTTAGCTGAATTTCGACTTGACGGCTTATTCAGTGCAAATAATACGATCATCTAGCTTCGCACATGCATGCATTTCCGAAAATGGTAGGATCGACTGATATTGCTTATACATCTGCGAAATTCCTGATCCAGTCAAAATAAGTTACTTTGACTTATATAAGATTTTTATTTCAGATTTCAATTATTGTATATTACTTGATCTTGATTTTCAAATAAATACAACTACATGTGGGTCAGCATGCAGGCGATGAGACACATTGACCTCTTTTCCCCTTGATTGATTAATTCAAAAGGACGACGTCCTATAAGGGCCAAAATGTCTAACCTTTTATGGACCCCATTTTTTTGTGAGTAAGTCTATCAATGAATATCTTTGAAATGGCAATCATTTTCCCGACTGACCTTTTATTCGCTCATGAATGAGGTCAAAGTTCATTTTTTTTACTTAATGTCTGTTGAAAGGAACATAAGAAATTGTTAAATGTTTAGTACTTTTGGAACGGAATGGCTGCTGACAGATGTAATTGTACAGATGATGGATGGAACTTAAATATTGACTTTTTCGTTTCTTATGGCATTCCTTAAATTTGAAGGTCGAATTATGCCCAATTTTTATGAAGTTTTTACAAACATTGTTGGAATAGGTTGATTTTTTGTAAGATAAATGTATAAGGTTATCCAATAGCTTAATAGTCGTTTACGTTATGATCAATAGTCCATTTGACAAGTGCTGTTAACATTTTTGAAACAGAATTATGCAAAATATGTTTATTTTGAAGAGAGTTAACTCTATAATTTTGAAAAGAAACTATCAATTGAACTAGTGGTCATTTGTTATGAAAATTCACATGGACGTTTCACTTAAGTGTCTTATTAATATTTCAAATCCAAAATATTTTTTGATTTGTAAAATCTATTTATGTAATCTCAACTTAAAAATGTAATACGATTTCTGAAAATGTGTCCTAATTTAATTAGCTTGCAAATTTTTTTTCACCACATTTGCATTTAAATCCAATATTGAAACAAAATCCATGGCTCCTGTTAATCGTCAACCGGTATAATACTCGATAACCATATATTTCGCACATGCGCAAATGTTGTCCGAATAAGAGTAAAAGGGATGCGAAACAACCATATTTTTTATTTTGTTAGTCTTAATTTATGAAGGAAACAAAAGTTAATATCATTTTTTTTAACTTAACAATGTTATTCAGACACTTAAGTGTGTATTATTTTGCTTTCGGTTTGGATTTTGAACCTTGCATCTGTTTGAAAACGTCAGCTTGTGTATTGTGACGTCATAGACACAGACAGCAATGAAAACGGGAAATCCGCTTTCTCTTAAGTCGCTTCAGAATGGAAATTTCAATTTTCTGTCATATTAGAATCGAAATAATTTATGGCAGGTATATGGTTATTGTCATTTAACCATGGGCTGGGCCTTTATTTTCGTAAATTAAACCCCTCGCTAATTCTCTGGGTTAAATTCGAATATAAAGGCTCAGGCCATGGTTAAATTTCCAATAACCATATACCTGTCATGAATTATTTCTTAAATATCGATGATTTGGCTGGTTTAACCCTGCCTTAAGTGCGCTTTAAACTCGATCCGTAGGTTATTTTTTAAATTAAAAAAATGAGCACATTATTATGATATATGGGAAAATCTCTTAGTTCTTCCAAAACAAGTGAAACTTTGTAGTTTAAAATACTGAAAACCCGAAATTGTATTATAAACAGTAAATTTCGTTATGCTGGTTGGGCAATTTTATCAAAAAAATAATACAAATATCAAATTAAAGCATGGCTTCAGTTGTTAACCAACTCAAAGTATCTATGAAATTCAATATTTGTTGAATATATATCTCCAGTCAAAATATCCTTTTGGTTAACATTTGAAGCGATAAATTAATTGGGAAAACTCAACTATTGCAAAAGTTTCTATGTGGAGTTGAGGTTACTCCTCCATACCCAATGTCACTAAAAAAGGCGTTCTGAGACCAATGTTTGCATATTATTCAACTGACATTAACTAAATGTTAATAATTTGTGATGTAAATAGATTTCAGATGTAATATGTCAAATTAAAAAAAAAGTTGGTGTCATTGTCTATTTCATTTGCACTTTGATGGAGTGACCTATTGTTTGATTTCCTCGACTCGGTCGGTGCATAAAAGTGCAAATAAATAAAAGTGACAACAAAAGTCCGAATCGATCAAAGAGAAAGACCAGTAAGGTGAATCAGGGAAACACAATTCAACACAGAACATTTTTGGTAAGCCTTCATATTCCCGACTTGGAACGGGCATTTTATAAATAAAATTGTGGGTTAAACCAGGTGTAATGATGCATCAACCTCCCGCTTATATGACGACTAACTATAGCTTCTTTGTGTCCAGATTGTGTTAAATGTCAAAGCCATAATATTGTCAAAACATAGAGCATAGAACAAATGAAATGAGCAATGACAAACAGTTTTTACACAACACAGTTGAAGTAATATTCTATAACATATAATTTACATATCAGTTTTGAAATCAAAGTTTGTCAATTGAACAAAATTGTTATACTTGTCTCAAAATTTTTTAAACCTTTGAAAGCTAGGCAAATTACATAAATTAAACCTTAAACCTGCATAATTCCACTGCAACCGAATTATTTGAAATGTAGACTTAATTTCATCGATTGTCTTCTAAATTACATGTATATTGTATTCAGAAAAATAACAACCATGTTCTTACAATATACATGAATTCCCAAAGAATAACAGCAAAAAGACTTTTAACTTTTACCTCTCCTGTACCCCTAAGAGACGACCAGCCGGGTAAGTAATTGATGTCTGCAAGTTTATCTTTGATGGACCTACTTGTAATCAAAATTTGACTTCTTTTAACTGTAAGCCATTTTCGGACCTTATAGTACGGCGTACTTTAGGTCTGAGTTCATTGCCCAATTACTGTAACAACGGCAGTAGAATACCGAAGGAACAAAGAGGTGACATTTACAAAAATCGAAGTCCAAAGACAGGGCAAAAACGAGAACACAGAAAACAATGACGTTAGACACAAAAACAATGACGCCAGACAGACACAAAGCACAGAACCAGAAACCACAACATTCAGAACAAAGGCACTCACAGTGTGAACTCCAGTGAAACTGAGAGTGACATCAGGTGCTCCGGAAGGGTAAGCATGTCCTGCTCTGTTAACAGCACCCGTCACACTGTGAGTGATTCAATCCGGGAAAATGTCAAAGTCGGTAGTCAAATCCGGGAAGACGTGAATCTAGCTGAAAGTCTAGCTGTAAATGGTATATTTATTTCACTATGCATGTGAATGAATCTTTTATGATATTGAAGTTCAGAAATGACAGATCAAATGAATTTGACGATTCTGATGGTTATGACAATAAAATCTTTTCCGGATATAAACAAGGAAACTTATTAAATTGAAAATCAAAGGAGAAAAGACACAAATGAATATAATTTACAGGATATCTTCATCAGACGTTTTAAAACGTGTTGAAACGGAAATACAAGAATATTAAAGGTGAAAATCGATCCTTTTCTAAATCATCTTTTGTCCTATGGTCTAGGCAAGGTGAAAATCGATCCTTTTCTAAATCATCTTTTGTCCTATGGTCTAGGCTGGTAAACTGAATGATGTTTTGGTAATTCAAAATGTTAACGATAATATTTTTTAATTTGAATTTCAACAAACTCAAACAAATCAATGACAGTTTTGTGTTTTACCATTTGTTGTTATCTCCTATTAGCTTCAGACACTGTTACTTTTGTCGGGCAACGGATGAGAAAGATTGCAAGAGAACTTTTCAAATTTAATTTATCCCACGTGCATTAGCAAAATACATGGATGTAGCGTTGTTCGACATTTAGCAAAGAATTTCTCTCAAACCGATGCTAGGGGTCGTCTTGAAGTTACTATGAGGTATGAGTAAAGCTCATTTGTTGAAGACCTCATAGTAACTTTAAGAAGAACAACAATAATAATGTTGTTCATTTGTTTGATCTTACCATGTATTTGTACAGACTTTTCTCATGTAAATTTATTCCATACATGTATTTGTACAGACTTTTCTCATGTAAATTTATTCCATACCCTTTCATTGTCTAAACTATAAGATCACATATTACCATTACCTTTGGTCGGAGTTGGTGATGTAGTTTTTATCACTGAAACAAAAAAAAAATACTAGTATTAAAAGCAGTTTTTACGATTAAACAGTATATCTCTGCACACTGTTTGATGAGCTTTTGTGTTTGCAAATTGAAGCTTAAAAGCTTACTTGTTTTTGCCTCTTCTGAACCTTCAAGCCTGATCTGGTCCTGATAAAACTGATTTGATTATTTGTGTGTGACGGATGATATATACATAAGAGTGGCACTCAACTCTTTGATTATTCATTTTCACTACTAACGAAGAACAAGTTATGAAAAGGCTCTTTTAAGTCGCTTTTATTTTTCGTAAATAAATCGGCTTTACTGCTCTCAAAAACAAAATGACGTTAAAAATTAAAAAGAAAACAAATAAACAAAAACGAACAACAATTCAAAACTAAAGCACCACCAATGTGAACCCCTTTAATAGGTGGAAGTATTTTTAGGTGTTCCGGTAGGGAACACACGATCTGTTCAAGCGTTGCACATGTTACATGGCCAATAGAAAGTCCTTTTTTGTCGTAAACGGTATTTGTCAGTAACGGTAATAAACTTGGAAAATTCCAATGATCCGTCACATCACAGTATACGACAGTAAAACGTCTTTATTAACTGTCGCAAAATTGATTGGCAATAGCCTTAGTGTATACGATTTTGAGACACTTATTTCTCTGATAACACTACAGCCGTTACAATAGCATATGAATTGTGAAATGTAGACGCCAATAAAATGCTGGAGATGCGGGATATAACTGCTAAAAATGTAGAGTAAACTATTGAAATGTTAAAGGCATCACTTTAATTTTTTCCAGAAGTTATTAATATAGACGCACAAGTCCGGGTATGATGCAGACGATGATGTGGTCCCTTCATTTTGGGTATAATAGATGCAGGTTATTCTTAAATTGAGGATTGTTGAATGAAAGAACGTCGTCTATATAACGAAACTAAAATTTAAGGCCTCGGATAGTTTATTGTCTTTATTATGAACCAGCCCTTGTACGAACGTGGCTTCATACGAATATAGAAACAGATCTGTAAAAATCCCGCACAATTAGTCCGTTAGGTATCCCTCTTGTTTGCTTGGATCTTTGTCCTTCACATTCTACAAACATGTTATCAATTAAAACTTCCAGCATAGCATGACATCCTCATCTTTATACCTTCTTTTGGAATCAGTGTGATGTTTGACATAATTGGTTCCATTTTTATCTAGTACTTTATGAGAACATAATTCTGTGTAAAAGCTGATATTACATATTCAAATCTGACACCATTGTCTTAACATAACACTGTACATATTAGCCTCTGGTTAGGGTTGACGCTACAAATGCATTTTAAATTGTAAATGGTGGTAATAACAAAAATACGGAACAGAGTTGGCAAGAACCGAAGTTCATGAGACAAAAAGACGAATCATGTGGAAACCACCAGAAAATTGTCGACCGCAATGGTCCTGGCTTGGTACAGGCATTTCAAAAGAAATGGTTGGTTTAACCTGTTTTATGGCATGCCAAACCTCCCTTTCAGTAGTATTCGATAGCAACTCAAAAGCAACTGCTATTAAAATGAATTATCATTCTAGCACTAAGTAAAAAATAATTTTTATTCTTGAATTAAGAGTTCGGACCGAAACTTCAAAATTTTCCACAAGTTACTGAAATCTATCAAAGAACTTTTTTTAATGATCATCACGAATCAACTGTGAAACATACAATCCGTAGGAGAAGCTGGAATATTACTGCCAATGTTAGGGAAATTGATAATTTTGAAATTAAAATCGTCCCTTTTGTAGCAAATTTTAGTACTGAGATGACCATTACCGTCATTTTTAGGGGGTGTAATTCCAAAAGAATGTTGATCTAGCTGTATCTGTTGTTTCTGTCTGTTAGCAAAAAAAATTACATTACACTTAATTTTATGTATATTTCCAGTCTATATATTATCGAAAAGGCTGACAAAAGCGGGACAGAGAAGTGATGATATGTAACTGGATGAAAGGGACGGAGTGGAAAAAGATGAAAAGGTGAAGAATACTATCTCTATAAATCTACAATATGATAACAATCAAAGTATTGAGTAAATGCCCAGGATTTTTTACATAATACAATTATGCAAAAAAAAGCAAAAAATGTGACGTCATCTCCTGAATAAAAAAACAAGGCACAAAAAATGTAGACAAAAGTTACAATTCCCTCCATTATTAGGTTTTAAAAAAATAAAGCTAAAATCTTTCAATGGTATAATTTCAGTGGTTACTTATTATTTACACTCACCTGGAGCTACTGTTGACTGATGTAGCTGATATGATGTCACTGAAAAAGGAAAATGATTTAAAAAACATTAATTATAATAGTCAGCCGATTCTTTTTGAAACCTTACCATATCTAAATTTTTGTAATTTTTGTTGAAAACTAAGGAGTATCTCCCTCATGCAAAGCTCAGCTGATTTTGGCTTTACATTTAGATTATATTGGTTATTTGTTCTCTATCAGTTTTAAAAATGTTTGAGTTTATGGTCTTCCAAACGTTTATATTTTATCTGCACTGAAGAGACATAAGTTGTCGAAATGCGCATATGACCCCCCCCCGCATATGCAGAATTTAAATTCACAGTAACTTCGGTATTAAGTCATATGAAAGAATTGGTATGTAAGAGTACTTTGCCCAAAAAGTTTTGCTTGTTTCTGACCCCGCATCTATGACAAAATATATAGATGGATGTAGAATTGTTCAACATTTAACAAGTAAATTCCGCTCCAACCGGTGACATGGGCCGTCTTGAACTTACTATGAGGTAGGGTATTTGCTCTTTGTTGAAGGCCTCATGACGACTTTAAGATGAAGAATAACATCGAAAGCATTGTTTCATTTGTTTAATCTTACCATTTATCTATAGGAATTTTGTCCCATGGGCATTTCCTCCATATCCCTTAATTCGTTATTGTACTTTTTAAATCATTTATTCAACAAGTTTTAAATAAAAAAAATACACCTCTTCATCTTGACACTACTCTTGATATCATTAACTTCGGTGCTTTGTTATTTACCTGGGTGGGGCATCATGAGCGTTGTGAATATTTGGTTGTGACTTTCTTTTTCAATTTAGACTCGCATACGCTATAGGTAGTAGTCATACAAGCAGGATGTTAATGTATCATTAAACTTGGTTTAACCCACCCTTTTATTCATAAAATGCCCGTTTCAATTCGTTCTTGAGTTGTGTGCTCTCGAATTTTTCGTTCGTCCATTTGATTTCACTGCTGATATCTCCCATTTATGTGCTTCTGACTTTGTTGTCGTTTTAATTTATCTACTAGTACTAGGAATATGCTTAAAAGGTAAATTAACCTGACATGTTAAATGTATTTATTAATGAGAGTCTGTCTATTAGAATTGATAATACTATAATGTATCATTAGTTTTCTACATGCATAATTTTCACATAATTAGTTTCAATAAACCAAACCAGAATACTTTCTTAATGTAAGATAAATAAGGAGAAGATAACAGGAAACATCAACAATGGCCCAAAATTACAATTACATGCCACATTCTACCAAGGAACTGCACGAGAGAACACAATAAAGAAACAAAAGAAAAACGTACGATCGTAGTCAATGACAGAAAGTCGGAATGGCAGGACTTTGATCCGTATTTTAATACAATCATTGTGTTTTAGTAAATATTACTAATATCTGAATAGGTATGATCGTCTCCTGGTTTTAAGGTAATCAACTAATCATTGCAGTTGATACTTACAAACATGAACAATGCATGAAGTATCTTTACAACTGCAACCGCTTGATTTTAGAGACGTGTAGTCTGAACACACAGGACCGATCTATTAAAATAAGATAGGTGTATACATTATACATTAACCATAATGCAATGGGTTTGAACTTGCCTTTCTCTGTAGTTTTTTTTTTTTTTTTTTTTTTTTTTTTTTTTTTTTTTTTTTTTTTTTTTTTTTTTTTTTTTTTTTTTTTGTAGTTATATTTTGGGGTCGCTGTTATTTTTTGGTTTTGAAAAATAAATTTTTTGTAAAATTGCAAATCCATATCATAATCATTTTTTATGTAACTGTAAATTTACAACATATATCTTTATTTATTCCGCTAATTTTGAATATTCAGAATACTCAAAAGTCATGTTCAATATAAATTTGTGAGTCTTTTTGTGTATTTATTTTTTAGCCATTCACCAAACATATGGGGAGGGTTTGGATCCAAGAAAACGAGTTTAACCCCACCGCAATCTTTGCACCTGTCCCAAGTCAGGAATATGTTGGTGATTGGCTTGTCCGTGTCTATATTATTTGGGTTATTGGATGTGGTTTATTTCCATTGATTTATCCACTTTTTTACCCTTTTGGGGCCATTTAGGGCTTGCTATATGGTGTGAGGTTCCTCACTGTGTTGAAGACCGTACGGTGACCCCTAGATGCTTAGTTTTGGGTCGTTTTAACCTGGACATGGGATGTTGTCTTCTTGACATTTACCCCATTTCCTTTCTTTTTCATATTAAATGAAAATTCTACTATAACTCGCTGCTAAGTAAAGTGATTAAAAAATTTGACTAGGAAAATATAAACTGTACGAAATTTCGAAGAAAAAAAATTCTTAATTGCAGAGGCTACAATGCAGAATTATTCATAGGAATTTGGTTATAAAATCGCTTCTCATAATTCAAAATAAAGCAGACAAGTGTTCTTTCAGTCATGAAACAACTGTAAATGCATTTCTTTGATAGGGTTCCAAAACCTACAGGTAATGGCAAGAACTAAACCATCAAACATCAAGTGAACATGCCTTAATTTACACTTTGTACATTTGGATAATGAATTGAACAAATTGATGATTTTTTTCTTGGAGACAAACATATACATTTATTTTTCAAACTTAATGATAGCAATGTGAGTATTTTTAATTATTAAATATCATGTAAAAAGTTTCTGCAATTAAGAAAAAGTATAAACACTTATTTCACAAAACAGATAACAACAAAAACCTCGGGTTTATTGTACTTGAGAAATGTTTTGATCATTGTACATTCTGCTCTGTCTCTTAATTTTAATATATGTTATAAAAATGTAAACATAAAGTGATTCATTTGGGTAATAATTAAAAATCTAGTCAACATATCATGATTAATTTTTGATATTCTGTGAGTATTACATGCAAAAGTTTTTTTTCTCCTATGCTATAAATGCATCATTAAGAATTTATAGGGTTATATGTTTGCATGTTCAGTATGTTTTCCAATACATCGGCAAACGAATACCGAAGCAAGAACGAGGAAAGGGGGAATTCTAAAATCATAAATCCTAAATAAAATATATAATAATCACAATTTACTCTTTCAAATTGATTACTTCATGAACAATAAGTCGTTTGATATTTTATTTCATTTTATTCATATGTAATAATTAATACATATACATACACTAAATGCCATACATTTTCCATCCACTTTATATCCGTATTCAAACAAGTGGCAATATGGCTATAATGATAAATAGATAAAAACATTATTACTACTTCCATCCATATTCTAATAATGAAGTAAACGGCGAAAAGTGGTAAGTATAAAACATACAAATATTCTCTATTTACTTAAGAATTGTACTCAATATTTTGTAGTCTTATTAGAGGGTAAACGCGTTGACCGTAGCACATTTTGAATGAAGTGCGCTAGTGATTTATGATTAATGAAAAATGTTCTACGGTCCACCCTTTTACACGACAATAAAACTACAAAATATTGCATTCAATACTTATAATTTAAATTTTAATTGTATAAAAAAGCGTATTTGGCACATTTTGAATTGTATACTATGCCTGTATATTTTCAAAAGACATGGGTAATATGGTACATAAACTGTTACGATTTTTCTCCGCAAAATACCCCTCCCGCTCACAATTCACCATACTATATAGTATTTATTATTTTTCCTTATGATAGCTATAGCCTTTTCCTCATCAGCATTATTCAATGTTTGATATTCTACGAAAGCCGAGAAGGGACATCGTTTTGAGGAATTCAGAATTCTGAATACAGAATACAGAATTCGGAATTCAGAATTTAGAA
>MJUU01022484.1:64387-75723 GCA_002080025.1 Modiolus philippinarum | reverse complement strand
ATAAATTTGGGTATAAAAAAACAAAACAGTTATTTATGAAACAACACAATTCCTGATCTTCTTTCAATGTGCAATATTTCATGTACTGTTTGCTTTGATTCGTCGATTTTTTAAAATCATCATCTTAAAATCAATGGTATGTGAAAATATTCGGGTCCTAAATTTAGTGTTGATATATAAATTTGGGGTATGTTCTAATTACATGCGTGTATATAAATTCGGGGTATGTTTCCGAGATCAATTTGGCACATCCCTACTAGAAAATATACCAAGTTACCCCCCGGGGGCAGATTACTCATGTAGGGTATTTCACCTTTTATAAATATTTAAGAATGCTTGTTACTTTTCATGATCAGTTTTTTTTTATTCATACTAAAAATCTAAAGTAAAGGTTGAAATTAAGTACTTTTCGCTCGTGTTGCCATTTTGTCTCGACACTTAAGCGATTTAAAGCAAATTTCACACGCGATCTTAGGAAACGTTGATATTTAGCGGCATCACCTTGTTAACAGAAACATATTCTTAATTCTGCATTCTGTATTCCGAATTCTGAATTCCGTATTCTGAATTCCGAATTCCTAAAAACGATGTCCCTTCTCGGCTTTCGTAATATTCTACTTGCCACAACCTATCACGTTCCCGTTCTTTGATTTTATAAACTAATTGAATTGTACAGTGAACGACTTTGAATCTGCTGGTGAAACTTTGATAGCTGTCTTTCTTTCTTCTTTAGTTGTCTCTCCACTATCTGGAGCACCATCAACGTCTACAGTATAACTTTAGGCGCGATGTATATATAACTTATAGCAACGGAAGCAAATTTAGCAACTTACATGGCAGTGCAGGCTAAAAGTTACATAAAAGAAAATTTGTGCAGACCAGAATATATTTCGTTTCATGTAAAAAGGTCCTGTAGTAATCCGAATCCTGGTATAAAAATTCTATACAAGCACTATGGTATTATAACCAATCACCATATAGCAAAGTTCCATAGCAACATCCAACTGGAATATCTGTATCCCAGTTCCACTTATAAGCGTTTAAGAACAGCACATTTAAAATTCCTCCACCTTATAGCAAGTATAAATAAGCCACAAGCTAAAGGTCTTTCTCATATATGTATACACTGTCTCTTTATATCATGTTCTAGTACATTTAAAACAGTAAAAATTTACTGAAAACCATCCATATTGATTCGTAACTTCCTACATCTAGTACGGAGTTATCTTAAAACAGAAATTCCTCATAGTGAATAAATTACCATCCCTTGTATATATTTTTATTCCTATTAAAATAAGAGAAAAATAAACTGTGTAAGATAAAAGGTAAAAATAATGAGTCTATACTATATACTACGGCTTTAAGATAAGACATTAAGCCATCCTATACTATTACTATTATATAGAGAATATCTCAACCAAAGAAGTTTGATCTGCAATAAATGCACCCCCTGTCTTATTATGACAAGAATAGATTATCAGTATTTTATATGTATAATTATGGACAAAGTCCTCATAGGGTCAGTTTTAATACCAGCAGCCACAAGCTACGATACTATGCCAATTAGACCTTAATGTTCATCAATTCTGTAGTACCATTGGAATTTTAGGGTTTGTAACGTCCATGATAAGTTGCATGAAGTAATTCTCGTTTTAAAACAATCTATATCACTGTAAATGTTCCTTGTTTCAGACCTCACCAATGAAATAAAATGATTCTTAGCTGGTTCGGTGAACGTACAATATAAAACAAAATGTTAGGCTGCTACACAAGGACATATCGGACTAACTTGTCTTTTGAATTTATTTCTGCTATATTGCAAAGTGTAGACTCCTGTAAGTAATCTAGCCTTAATATTCGCTTTCTTGATAGAGACCATATTATGTTTAGTACTCGCCCCTGTTCCCATTTCCAGAGATTTAGGACTCAAGCATTTCAATGTTGATTTACCTTCAGCCTTACTGATTAACTTCCTTTTCCAATATGCATTTATTTTTCTGTTGACAGTTGATTTCCAAATTCCTTTATTAGGTATATTTTCCAAAATGTCAAATATTTATTCAAAATTATACAATGCAAGTAAGTTGTTTACATAAATAAATCAGCTATGAGATCTTTTTCAACAAACAAAAAAAAAGAACACCAAATCAACACGCTTTGGCTTAGACTGCGTTCAAGTTGCGTTCAAGCTCTGTACAAGAATACACATATTTAGAGTGTGCAGTTTCCTTAAGCACTAATGGATAACAAAAAGATAAAATTAAATGGTATTTTCACCTCTTTGATTCATCCCCCGCATTACATGGTTTTGTTTCTCTCACTAGTGAATAAGCAACAGTAAACACCCTGACCACCATAATGTTCATTTTCTTTCGATCATAATTAAAAGAATTTTGTAAAAAGAGGATTTGCATTTCAAGTTCTAGGCATGTAACATTATCTGTTTTCATCTTTCACACGTTGAGACCCTTTTCAAAATACTTTCTTTTTTTGAGATACAAATATATAAGGGTAATTATTTGTATGCTATAAGATCGAAACATTAATTATGAATTATAACAAATGCCCCTCCTCTTACCAAAACAGAAAAAAAAATTCTAGTTCTAATGCCACAATGCGTAATATTCTAACACCATTCGCAAGCACCTCACCTAGCATAAGGTTCTGTGACGTAACGCTATTGTTAACGTCACAGTTTGACTACGAAGGATAGAGAAAAACAACACTTGACATGGAAAGTATTTTTTTTTACAAATTTCGCCGCGGCAGCAAAAAGGTTAAGGACCACCCATATTTCAATTTGAGCTGAACTTTAAATAGTAAATTTTGATATTTTATATTTCAAGAACTATATGGGGAAATAACTCCAGTTACAAAAACAACAATTCGTGAAGGTACACTAGGCTTACTATAGAAATAAAAGTAATTTTGGAGGAGTTTATCGATGTGTAAACGCGGCCGACTCACTCATAAACTGAATAAAGTCCGAAGGACTTTATGTAAAGTTTGTGAGTGAAAGGCCGCGTTTACACATCTATAAACTCCTCCAAAATTACTTTTATTTCTTATAATTCCAATCCTATGAACTTAAAACAATGTTGTAGCTGAATTTGACGTCACCATATACTGTACTATTTTCCTCAGAGCGTATTAATGGGCAAGAAGCGTTTATCGAGAAATAATTTCTTTGTTGTTCAAGACGTTGACCAATTAAATTGGACGTTGCAACAGCAATTGGAATCATAAAAAGATGCATACTCAATGGCTGTTTGTCAATGCGTTGCAAATTGGTTGTTGATAACCAGGAAACAAGTTTCACTGAAATGTGCGATTTCTTGTGGAAAATAACGCTATCAGAAACTGAAAATTTCCGATTGTCAAAATAAACACAAAAACAAAAAGAAAGTAGTATTTTTGAATCTTAGGATACGTCTTAAATTTTGTAAGGATGATAATCGGTTTTAATACAGTTGTGAAGCGTAATTTATCAAGAAATGGTCAGGTATTCGAAAGATTAGGACCTAATTGTGCTGTAGTCTGTTCTGGCATTAAATTTCATAGAAGTAATCTTATTCGAACTAATGTTTGAATTAATCCAGTCTAGGGAAGCCCCAGCGACAAGCTTTTTGTGCCCAAAATTGCATTTTTATACACAATTTCTTTTAATGCTATTGACGTCAGTTCTGACATTTGCTGTTGTATAAAATTTGATTGAAATGTTGCTTTGTTCATACAGGTATAGATTACCATCACAAAAATTGGTATTTTGAAACACGTGCATAACTGAAATGCGATGTTTTCCAATTTTTACCCAAAATGACAATTTTCAATTATCAGTATTTTAAAAATCCAAAGTGTACAAATTAATGAAATGTTGAAGTAATTAACTTCAATAATGATCAAGTGCGTAGAATGTGCTTTCAGGGAAACTTTAAAACACTTCAATTCGAGTTTTCAGCGATTTTTTTTTTTTTTTGAAATAGACCTACAAAATAAAGCCATAGCATTGCATTAATTTGGCAACCTTCCAATAATAAAATTACACAGATATAAATGAAAATTAATAAATAAGAACTTTTAAGTCAGATTTTAACGTGTCAAACTAGCCATTGATCTGAAGAAAGAAATCATTTTAACTCTGTTTGATAACTTTGGAAAATAAGGGTAGTTCAACTTTGAAGTAAAGATGTTTCATTACGCATATTTGCAGTGTGATTCCCCTTGTTTCAAAAACTTAGACAGCATTTCAGTGCATTATGCTTAGTACATCAAACATGCGAAAACGCAAAATATCAATTAAAAAATGACTTTGAATAAACTTTCAAATCAGATGGTCCTTAACTTATCACCAAGTGTATATATTGGATGAAGGTGTTTGGTAGATCAACACACACTATTTAAACAAAAATTTATTTCAAATATTAATCATTGGTTTCAGTGGAGATCTTTTAAAAAAAAAAGCTTGCAATGGGCGGACAGACTGTGTCGTCATTATTAAAGTCATTATTTATTTTTTTTCCTTTATTTCTTTTAGTTCTTGATGATATATTGATGGGACCAATTTCGCAGAAGTTTTGTTATTAATATAAAGAATATAATCAATGTATCCATAAATGAGGTTGCCTTTATTTTATAATCTGTAACTAGTCCTTGAACAATTTCAGTCTCGTAGGAATATTAAAACAAGTCTACGAGAAGAGCAGCACATTTCATGCCCATTCGTATACCAATTTGCTGTTGATAAAAAGCACCTCCAAATGTGACAAATATTGATATAAATCAGCATAATTAAGAAAAACTATTTGTTTAAAATATTTGCTATTATTGTATCGAAAATTTGATATAACACATTGTATTATGAGAATGAGCAAACTAGTGCTAGTTCTTGACTTTTCCTCTTGATTTGTATGTTGGATCAGTCTTTGTCTCTAAACCAGAAAGACTCGATCTAACGTTTTCACAGTTTTTCTTTATTATAAACTTTGTTTATGTAAGTTTTGCTCCTGACTAACACATCAGAAACAACTGAATGGTAAAACAAGTTTTGGCAAACTAATGGGACAATTATCAGTACTGGTTAAGTTTTAGAATAATCATTTACAATTAAAATGAGATAAACTTGTTAAAACAAGAAGAGAATGGTTCATACTTCATCATGCAATGTCCATAATAACTATCAAATGCACACGTTATATTCAAAACCAAATCATTTTTTTGTTGCAAAATCAATCAGGTCATGCATTTGCAAATAAATTTCCAAATGAATACCGAGGCAAGAGCCAAAATCATGCATCCATGATGAGGAACAACAATAAAGCGTTTTTCTTTTGCTTGTTTTTTACTACGTATTTGTAGAGACTTTGTCTCATGTGCATTTACTCCATATCCTTTCATTCATCATCAAGAATGCTCGGCAATATAAGGATAAAATACAGGCAGAGAACGTAAACGACGAGGACGAAACAAACATTACATAAAATAAACGTCACAAAAAATAAAACACTAACAGTGTGAACACCTAAAATCAGGAGTGTCATCAGGGGCTCGGGAAGGCTAACATGACATGCTTCACATGTGCAGTAAAATATCATAACATAGAGTGCATGTAAAACAGTCATTAATTAATTAGATACCGAACTTAATGTAAATTTCGTTTCTGCATATGACCATTCCTTTTCAGTGCAGATAGAATCTTATCATTTGGAAGACCATAAATTCAAAGATGTTTAAAAGCTGAATGTCGAATACAAATCCAGTGCCTAATATTGAACTTAGAACTTATCATCATTGATGCTAACATTTGCTTAATTCGTGATTTACCTCTTTTAACTTTCATTTTTCATGTTTCACATAAAATTTTCTAAACTATTCTGAAGACTTATTCCTGTTTGTGTATTCTTTGTAGTTTTTTTCAACTAAACCATTTAGAAGAAGGGAGAATGTATGCAAAAATGTACATGGTTTGCAATTCTTTAATACAAATGACAAAAAAATAACTTCAATGTGGTTCGGGGGACTAAGCCAAATCCATCAGAATTTTTCACTAGTTTGCCGAATTAAACTTTCAAAATTGAACTTCCAAAAAATAAAAGAAAACTTGGGGGTCACGGACCATATAAGCCCACAATCTTTCATCGAAAATAGGGATTTTTTTAGTTGAAATATTAAGGAAAATCATCATTTTTTAAAAATTATTCATGAGAATTTTGATTAACTTTATATATTACTAGCCCCTGTATTGAACTTTGTCAAAACAAAAAGAAAAATTGGGGTCACGGACCTTATTATGTAATTATTTCACAAAATCAAAATTTTCATAGTGATTTCTTTGTAAAATATTTTTTGAAATTACCTCCCTTGTTTAAATTTTCATTTCAAAGAATTTTACAGTATATATACTATCCTGAATGTTTCATCTAAAATGAAAGCCATACTTAGAGATATGAGCCCATTATTTAAGTTTTAAGCGAAATATTTCAAAGATTTGTCCAAATGTTAAAATGTTTGTATATTTCTTAAATGAAAAATACCTATCAAAGCATGAAACATGAGACCGTAATGGCGGAATACTACCGATCCACCTTAGCCACGTAAGTTCTTTTATAACATATTCATGAACTCATTGTCTGTTCATATGTTACTGTTTAATGAAACACACGTTACAATGCTTTTATGTATGAAAAAATTTCTCTAAAGAAAGTTTTTTTTTGTTTTTTGTTTTTGTTTTTGTTTTGTTTTGTTTTTTTTCTTTTTTTTTGGTACTTTTAACCAACTAGCCCACTCAATGACAGGAAAACATCGAGGCAGCAAGATGTCTCCATCCAAGAAGGATTGAGTATTTATATTTATACTTACCTTATATTTATCACATTTATCACCGACACACGATGGAAAATCCACTGAAAGAAACAATTATATCCAAGAAAGGCAGTATGAATATTTTAGGGCTTGCTATATGGTGTGAGGTTTCTCACTGTGTTGAAGACCGTACGGTGACCCCTAGATGCTTTGTTTTGGGTCGTTTTAACCTGGATATGGGATGTTGTCTCCTTGACATTTACCCCATTTCCTTTGTTTTTCATATTTAGATTAGCGGTCGACCATTTGATTTTCAGGGGGAGGGGGCTTGGGCGATATTTTTTTAATAAATAATTTAATCTTGGTGCCAGTAAAAATAAATATTTTAATCTTACTTGTCATGAAAATAAATAATTTAATGTTGATTTGAAGAATAATAAATAAATAATTTTTCTATGCAAAATCGTCCAAGCCTCTCCCTGAAAATCAAATGGTCGTACCCCTAGACATAGTACATTTGCAATAGTGTCACGTACATCCATGCATTTTTAATACAAGATTTATATTTATTTTCTTCACCTTTATAAAAACTTGTACATAGTTTTTCATATTAGAAATAAAAGACTAGGCTGTTACTTGATTGGAAAGCGAACCTCTCTAAATTTTTTCGTTTATTTTGCATTGATAACTAACGCCTGTAGAATGCTGAAAATGTGATGAAAGAACTTTACGAATTTTAAAATACTTTGTAAATTGGAATGCATATAGTTACAATAATTCTGAACAATTATTCTTAATTATTTTGTATATTATTTAGCTTACGCCATTATCTATATCCAATGCACCATTAATGCAGGATTTTCAACAATTAGGTGAAGTTATTTTACATCATGATATTAAATATCTCCATTGTAAGAAAAAAAATGAGAGTGCATAGTGTTTTGTTTACGTCAATATCCTATTTGATGATCAAAATGAATAAAAGTCATTTGATTTAACAATGAATCAGACTTGTCTTACATGAAACATTTACCTTGTGTGTTATAGCAGTTTACCGTTTTTATCAAATTCTAACCCCTTAAAAATTGTTACTTAATTCCATATATGGCCTCCTATTGAATGATTGATTCTCACTAATGCATTTGGAAGGGTGCTGCAAAATGTAAGGCAGTTAAAATGGTTATGATATACCATTCTCATAATGAATAAATGAAGTGACATGACTTAAACTGGAAAAAAAATTACACAAGTATTTTCTGGATCCTATATACAAATACAAGAAAAATGGAACGAGTGCACTTTATCATACTCGATTGTTCTTCACATTTAATTTTATTCAACAAATTGATAGAGAAATATAACCAAATGATTAGAAAATGGGTCAAAGACGCAAATGGCCGGGTTGCGTTTTGGTGCTTCTGGCTAAAAGTGTTGTTTTATCGGTTCCCTAATGGGTCTGTGTATAGAATATGTTGAAAATATTGATAAAACATGACTAAGTTAAAAGGTCTGGAAAAATATGAAAAAATATTGGAAATAATTCAATAAAGTCAGGTGCACATCTTCAAAATATATAGAAACATTCTGTGAAGTTTCAAAGGTCAGGATGAAATTGTAAAAGAAGTTGATTTCACAAAATAGGTACACTATGTTAAACATTTTGATAAAAAAATGACTAAGTTCCAAAGTCCGGTAAAATTGGAAAAAATTTCGGAAATAATCTAATAAAGTAAGTGAGAACCGAACCGTCAATCCAAAAGCGAACAATCCAAGGACAATGGCAACACCAGAAACAAACCATGGGTGAGATCAGGTGCACCGGTAGAGTTAGCATCTCCTGCTTCTTATAAGACACCCGCCGTGTTGAACATGTCAAATCCGGTAGTAAAGTCAAATCCGGTTAAGGAAACAATAATTAAGCTTTAAAGGGAAAGATCTGTTGTCATGTGGGAAACAGATATCCCATAGCGGTCCACAAGATGGTGATGTCGACCGTAAAACTTCTGGAGCACATCAGGTGCACATCTTCAATATATATATATATAAACATCCTATGAAGTTTCAAAGATCTTTGTGGAAAACTGTAGGAGGAGTTGATTTCACAAAATAGGAACCCTATGTTGAACATTTTGATAAAAAAATGACTAACTTCCAAAGTCCGGAAAAATTGGAAAAGAATTCCGAAATATTTTCATAAAATCAGGTGCACATCTTCAAAATATATAAAAACATCCTGTGAAGTTTCAACGATATGGGTTGAAAACTGTAGGAGGAGTTGATTTCACGAAATAGGTACCCTATGTTTAACATTTTGATAAAAAAAGAATGACTAAGTTCCAAAGTCCGGAAAAGTTGGAGAAAAATTCTGAAATAATTCCATAAAGTCAGGTGCACATCATATATATATAAACATCCTGTGAAGTTTCAAAGATCTTGGTGGAAAACTGTAGGAGGAGTTGATTTCACAAAACAGGTACCCTATGTAAAACATTTTGATAAAAAAAGAATGACTAAGTTCCAAAGTCCGGAAAAATTAGAAAAAAAAATCTGAAATATTTGCATAAAGTCAGGTGCACATTTTCAATATATATATAGAAACATCCTGTGAAGTTTCAAAGATCTTGGTGGAAAACTGTAGGAGGAGTTGATTTCACAAAATAGGTACCCTATGTTAAACATTTTGATAAAAAAAATGACTAAGTTCCAAAGTCCGGAAAATTGGAAAAAATTTCAGAAATATTTCCATAAAGTCAGGTGCACATCTTCAATATATATACAGTCAAACCTGTACTAGCAACTCCCTGTCTATAACGACAAACTGCTCATAGCGACCTTTTTCATTCCTCCCGAGAAAATACCCATTTTGATTACCTCCCTATAACGACAACCTGTCTAACGCGACTAACGACTGTAACTAGAGGCTCAGATACTGAGCCTGAATCGCTCACCTGACAAAATGCTTACAGCAGGTGATGAAAGTGATGTTTATCCCATAGGATCCTATGTTAAAATATGTTCTGTGCTGGAGGTCTTGTTTTTTATCACATCAAAACAAAATAAGTTAGTTTGACTGAATTTGCTTCAATAATTTAAGCACATGTAATGAAAAAAATGATTTAATATATGTGTACCATTCTAAACCAAGTTCGATGTTGGGAGCTATTTTCCCAACAAAATGAGAAATCTTTGTAAAGGACCTTCCATACATCATTTCTGTAAAGTTTGCTTGAATTTGCTTCAATAGTTTCAGTGCAGATGTTGAAAATGATGTTATTCCCATAGGGCCAATGTTAAACTATGTTCCATGCTGGCAGCCATGTTTTTGTCGAATCGGGATAAAATGAGCAACCTTTGTAAAGTACCTTTCGTAGATCATTCCTGTAAAGTTTGGTTGTATCTGCTTCAGCAGTATCAGAGGAGTTGATAAAAATGTGATTTTTCCCATAGGATCCTATCACTTCAAAAGTCAAATTGTCTGAATTTACCAATTTTTGTCTGATTTTATCTGAAAAGTTACTCGACATTCTTTATTGTCTGGAATATACTTAAAAATTCTTGACTTCGTCTGAATTTTTCTTAATTATTTCTTAAAATTCTCGACACTATTCTTAATTGTCTTGACACATCTCTCGAAATTATGAAATAAGTCTGATTGTGTCTCGACACATTCTCAACAGTCTGAACAGAGAATGAATTTGTCTCGACACATTGTTAACTGTATGAACATTGTCTGAAATAGTCTCAACTTATTAATGATGGTCTGAATATGTCTGGATTTATTCTCAACAGTCTGAACAGAGTCTGAATATGTCTCAACATATTCTTGACAGTCTGAACAGTGTCTGAAAATGTCTCGACATATTCTCAACTGTCTAAAATGGTCTGATAAAGTCTAGATTGTATGAAGACAATTAGACAAAGAACAATTTGATTTAATTTATAAGATAAATTTCTGATGAAATTGCAAATCTTAAATAAATTAGAATAGAAATTAATTTCCTTATAAATAATAAAATTTCAAAAACTTATAAAAAATAGGGGTTCTTACTGCCACTCATACCATTAAAAATGTGTGCAATATACTAGTACAACAGGTGTTGACCCCTCTTTTGCATTTTTCAAGAGGGCTGAGGTCACAACCTAGATATTCTCAATAAGCAAGATAATTAATTACTATGTAGAAGCTACATATACTTACCAAATTATTAACCATTTGATATATTATCTGCCATTTGATGTGCAGTAAAATGATGCTATATCTGCTTTTCTATAAACGAGTACTTAATCTGTCCTAGAAAATCATTTTAGCTAGCACATAAAAAATAGCATGCTAGAATTAAGCAGACAATGTACAGATTATTTCACACAATTATGATCCTCCGTCTGGGCAGGTAATCATAGGGGAGCGAATTCAGTTTTAAAATCCAAGTAATTACTCATTCGGCACATATCTATATTTTAGGTCTCTTACAACCCAAACTGAATGAAGAGTCAACATCTCTGCTCATAGTCATACCATTTCTGAATAGTTTATAATC
>MJUU01022484.1:47999-64277 GCA_002080025.1 Modiolus philippinarum | reverse complement strand
AAGCAGTTTGTATAGTCAGTTTAAAATCTGAACACAGCAGAAATTTAAAGACGTCTGCAGTATTTCTTAGGTTCCCTCTTTATTAGCTTGTCTCATGAAATTTTTCTTTTTATTCACAAATATCAAACGTGTTCAGGGGGGTCTTCATACAAATGACATGCATTAAATTTATTTATCAAGGATTGGGAAACAATTTAACAGCATTACCAAATAAGGCGAATTGATGAGTTTTGAAAAGTATTAGATTTGTATATACTATATATACTATATATATACTATACATAATGTGAAACTGCTTGTAAATTGCACTTGTACAATAAAATAATAGATGAATAGGTTTACCTGAGACAATATCACTTACCTGTGACAATCTTTGTTTATATTCCTGTATACATGTAGTCTAAAGGTTTACCTGTGACAAAATCACTCACCTTTGACAATCTTTGTTTATTGGGGGTATTTTTAATGAATTTATTCCTGTAGTCTAAATCTCAAAATTTATTGCAGAAAAAATGTGAAATTTAACCTTAGCAAATTATTAATCCTTTATATAAGTAAGGAAACAATTTCATATTAAAAACAGTATATTATTTGTAAATAGTTTTATCCATGGATATAAAATGATAAAATGTTGATAACATAATTTTTCTGTAATTGTGAAGATAATTAAAATACATGTAGGTAAATGTATGATGAAATTGGACTTTGAATAGAGAAACATCACATAATACCCATACATTAATAATTTCGGATAAACATAACATTGTGTTTTTAAAACATTTGGGAAAAAAGATTCCTTGAAAAGTTTACAATCCGAGTGAATTTCTTCCATTGCATTTTTAATGTGTTTATATTAGTAATATATTATCCAGACCTTTTCATGGTTTTGTGACATGATTATGGAAAATAAAATGCTTTTATTTGTAACATAATTACTATTAAAGGGTGATTTCACACAATTGTAGAAATGGAACACAATTCTAGCAAAATAAGCTAAGATATACAGTTTAAAACAGTCAAGATAAATAATATGAAATAGATAAAAAAAGAAAATTTATCAAATAGTGAGAAATTTCCAATTTCTATACAAAATTAGGATATCGCAAACATGTCGAGAAATTTCTAGACAAAATTAAGAACATCGAGAACATGTCAAGAAATTTCAGACAAAATGTATAATGTTCAGAATGTCAAGAATTTTCTTAAAAAATTTTCATGCTTATTCAGACTGTCGAGAATGTGTTGAGAAATTTTAAGGCAAAATTAATACAATTAAGAATTTGTCGAGAAATTTCAGACATAATGGAGAATGTTAAGAATGTCGAGAAATTTGTCAAGAATTTTTTATACAAATTCAGACTGTCGAGAATGTGTGGAGAAATTTTAAGACAAAATTAATACAATTAAAAATTTGTCGAGAAAAATTAAGCACAAAATCAGACATTAAAGAATGTCGAGTAATTTTTCAGACAAATTCAGTCAAAAATTGGTAAATTCAGACAATTTGACTTTTGTAGTGTATGTTAAACCTTAGTTCCACGCTGGCGGCCAGAACGATCAGAACGAAATGAGCAATCTTTAAAAAGGACCTTCCAGACATCATTCCTGTAAAGTTTGGTTGAATTTGCTTCAGTGGTTTCAGAGGAGAAGATCAAAATAAAAATTTCCCATAGGGCCAATGTTAAACTATGTTCCGTGCTCTCGGCCATGTTTTTTGTCAAATCGGACCTTTAGTGCATCAATCCTGTTAAGTTTGATTGAATTTGCTTCAGCAGTTTCAGAGGAGTTGATGAAATTGTGATTTTTCTCATAGGATCCTATGTTAAACCTAAGTTCCGCGCTGGCAGTCATGTTTTTTATCGGATCATAAAGAAATGAGTAATCTTTGTAAGGGACCTTCCATACATCATTCTTGTAAAGTTAGGTTGAATTTGCTTCAGTGGTTTCAGAGGAGAAGATGAAATGTGAATTTCCAATAGGGCCAATGTTAAACTAAGTTCCATGCTGGCGCCCATGTTTTTTCTCAAATCCGAAAAAAATGAGCAATCTTTGTAAAGGACCTTTAGAGCATCAATCCTGTCATGTTATGTTGAATGTGATTTTTCCCATAGGATCCAATGTTAAACCTTAGTTCCGCGCTGGCAGCCATTTTTTTTATCGGATCNGGACCTTCCATACATCATTCCTGTAAAGTTTGGTTGAATTTGCTTCAGTGGTTTCAGAGGAGAAGATGAAAATGGGAATTTCCCATAGGGCCAATGTTAAACTAAGATCCGTGCTGGCGACCATACTTTTTTGTCGAATCCGAATAAAATGAGCAATCTTTGTAAAGGACCATTAGTTCATCAATCCTGTAAAGTTATGTTGAATTTGCTACAGCAATTTCAGAGAAGTTGATGAAAATGTGATTTTTCCCATAGGGTCCTATGTTAAACCTAAGTTCCGTGCTGGCAGCCATGTTTTTTATCGGATCGGAACAAAATGAGCTATCTTTGTAAAGGACCTTCCATACATCATTCCTGTAAAGTTTGGTTGAATTTGCTTCAGTGGTTTCAGAGGAGAAGATGAAAATGTGAATTTCCCATAGGGCCAATGTTAAAATAAGTTCCGTGCTGGCGGCCATGTTTTTTGTCGAATCCGAATAAAAGGAGCAATCTTTGTAAAGGACCTTTAGTGCATCAATCCTGTAAAGTTATGTTTAATTTGCTTCTGCAATTTCAGAGGATTTGATGAAAATGTGATTTTTCCCATAGGGTCCCATGTTAAACCTAAGTTCCGCGCTGGCGGCCATGTGTTTTATGGGATCAGAACAAAATGACCAATCTTTGTAAAGGACCTTTAGTAGATCATTCCTGTAAAGTTTGGTTGAATTTGCTTCAGTGGTTTCGGAGGAGTTGATGAAAATGTGAAAAGTTAACAGACGGACGACGGACGGACGACGGACGCCAAGTGATGGCAATAGCTCACACTGACCCTTTGGGTCAGGTGAGCTAAAAAACGGTCCACACGACTCTGAAATCCTGTACATAGCGACTTTCGATGCTCCACAAAAGCCGGATGTTGCCATTTTTTCGATCTCGTATGTTACGTTGTTTAGCGAGATTTCAATCAGCTGGTATCGTTAACATCGAGATTTCATGGTAGGCGTATGAAATTTCGGAATTGGCCAATTAAAATCAATAGATTAAAAATAAGTTTCATTCATGAGTGATAAATGTTTACATAATTGCTAAGGAAAATCAAATTCAAAAGATGGCACCCCCAAACAGAAAGGCTTTAAATTTAAATCAAAAAGTGAAAGCGATAAAACTTTTAGAAAGTGGGAAACCTGCTGACAAAGTGGTCGCCATTTTTGGGGTTTGCAAGATCCAGATACAGATTTTACTTAAACAAAATGCCGAAGTGTTAAATGACTTTGAGAACAATGCCCATTGAAGGAAAAACATAGGAGACGCATCACCAGGAATGAAGACATAAAAAATCTCTTTGTGGAATGGTTTAAAGATGCTATGATTGTTGCTAAAATTCTTTCTGAAATAAATAAATGATATTTTAATGAATTGTATTCCTTTAAAACTAATAATGGATATAAGGTAAATGTACATAGAGAAACAACCCATGTTATCAGACTTTGCACAATGTAGTTGATGTTTTCAATCTTGAGGATGGCTTGGACCTGTATATGAAGACCACCTGTCTATAGTGACCTTTTTATCATTGTCCCTTGAAAGGTCACTATAGACAGGTTTAACTGTAGAAACATCCCGTAAAGTTTCAATGATGTGGGTGGAAAAACTGTAGGAGGAGTTGATTTCACAAAAAAAGTATCACATTTTCCCCGCCCGCCGCCCGCCCGCCCAACATTCACCACACTATAACCCGGATTTGCACTCCGTGCAATCCAGCCAAAAATTGTCAATCTGTTAGTTATCAAACATGAAATATTAAAACAGAACATTGAAGTTAGCCCAAATACAATCGTATGATATGTGCGTTTCCAATGCTAAGCAGTAACATTCGTATGATTCGTCACTTATCCATACGTAATAATACCATGTTGACAGATCTACATCACGTCCAAGAAATAATGTATTAACATACCAAACGTCTGTACGTTTTGTGTAGGAGGCGTAGTAGTTGGTAGCTTTGGGATAGAAGTCGCCATCAGAGTAGTTGTTAGCCTGGCTGAAACATAGAATATTTGGAAAAAAAATGTTATTAGTGAAACTCACCAAAATGAACAAATAAAGAGATATGGAATAAATGTACATGGGACAAAATCCCTATAAATATATGGTACGATTAAGCAAATGGAACAACTCTTCTGTTGTTGTTCTTCATCTTGGAGTCACGATGAAGCCTTCAACAAAGAGCAAAAACTCCTACCTCATAGCAAGTTCAATACGGCCCCTAGCAACGGTTCGAGCGGAATATTCACTTGCTAAATGTTGAACAATGCTACATCCATATGCGAAAGATGTATGCTCTCTATATTTCAGTTGTGGTGTACTTGTTTGTGGGAGAATTTCTAATATGGATATACTATCGTTCTTTCAAATTTTGGCATTTATTTTTGTAATTTCGAAGAAATGTAATTCTGACCACCTGTTTTAATTACCCACATCTCACTATTTTATAATGCCAAGTTTTCTTACGATCGACTAGATGAGTGCCCTGTGTTTGTCTATATGTTGTAATCATCCACTAGCTTAAGACACTAGTGCTTTTGTCGGGCAATGGATGACACTGATTCTAAGAGCACTTTGTCAGTTTAATTAATGGTTGTTGACAATCCTGCATCCATAAACCGGTTTAACCCTACCACTGGCTTTTGCTGGTGCCGGTACCAAGTCCGGCTATCCCGAGTTCCTATCGTTATTTATGTTTGTCTCTTGTTTTCATTATTGTTTTTCTGGTGCAGTTTGCTTGTAAATTGTGGCATGTTATTGTAGTTCCTGGCCATTGTAGGTGTTTGCTGTTTTCCTGTTTTTGTAATCCATGACCAGATAAGATTTTGATGTAGCGTTTTTCGACAATTAGCAAAGAATTCCACTAAAACCGGTGCCAGAGGCCGTCTTGAACTTACTATGAGGTATGAGACAAGCTCATTGTTAAAGGCATCATGGTGAATTTAAGATGAAGAACAACAATAAAGTGTTGTTCCTTTGCTTGTTTTACCATGTATTTGTAGAGGCTTTGTCTCATATGCATTAACCCCATATCCTTTCATTCATTATTTACCTTTTGTGATGGATGCGGGGTCGTCAACAAGCATACAGTATCAGGTAAAGTACTCTTACAAACACTGTCCTGCGTTGCTCGACAAAGGGACCAAATGACAGTACAACATAGTAACGATCACAGGGCACTCATCCAGTTGATTGTAAGAAAACTTTGCAAGTTAGATCGGGAAGATGTGGACAATAAATTTACAGAGGACCAGAAAAATAGTTCATGCTTGTCAATTGTTATAAGTACATAATGTTTGCCAGTCTGTCGAATAATTGATATTATTCGATCGCTTCAATTCACTGCTTTCTATTTGTTACACATTTATATGCCGTTTCATTTCATGGGAGTATATTACAGCTGCCCCTGTCACGTCCAGTCAAAGACGCCACTACAGCCTGTAAATCGTAAAAGGTGTATTAATACTAGAGAGACATATTATAGAGTGTAACAATGGAAACATTTTATGTCGTGGTATACTAGACATCAAAGCGATTAAATTTCTAGACATACGAAATATGGAAATCACACTTTGAATACCAAAACATAGTTAAAACGACATGAAAACTTTATATGAGTGTTATATTCAGCTAAGGATTAATCTTCACAATTGATAACGTGGATGTTATATTTTGGTATCATTTTGGTATCATAAGTCCATCTATCTTTCTGTATTTATCATCCCCCCGCTTAGCGAAACCGGGGGGGTTATGTAATGCAGTCCGTCCGTATGTACGTACGTACGTACGTATGTACGTACGTGCGTTTGTAATGCTCCCCGATAGCTCTGAAATTATAAGAGAAACTTGGCACCATACTAGAGTATGATCAGAAGTAGTGCACTGTGGATTCGGAATTTAGGTCAAACGCCCTAGGGGCAAATTATGGGCAAAAACGAATTTTCGCGATATCCAATAATTGAAGAAATTTCTAAGGCCATTTGGGCTAGAAAGTTGAAACTGGGGAATCAACTCACATATTATGTAGCAACTTCACAGAGGGTGTCGGAACTTTGGTATGACCCCTCAGGGCATGGCTTCTAGGGGCCCAAAAAACGAAAAAATCGATTCCGCTAGAACTCCTCTTACACCTTAAGTCGCAGAAACCTTGTAATAAGTGTATAAGTAACACTATAAAAGTTGTCTGTGACGAAGGTTTCGGAATTTTGAAATTTGCCCTCAGGGCAGAAAAATTAGCGAAAATGTATTTCGAGATATCCAGTAATAAGTGAAATCTTCTGAAGTATTCATGTTTGGAAGCTGAAACTTTGTATGCAAGTTCGATTATATGCATCTCATTTACTGATGATAGCGGACTTTTGGTATGACCCCTGGGGGCATGCCCTTAAGGGGCCAAAAAAAATGTTAAACATTTGATTTTCAATAGTCAGATTGCAAAAATCTTTGATTCTAATTTTGGTAAATTTCCTGAAACTCTCAAAGACCTACTATTTTTTGGAATTCTACCTAGCAACCATATCTTTTTCAAGTATTTAGAGTTATAATGATGAATTTCAACTGTCAGGTTGCAACGTCTTTGATTCTAATTTTGGTAAATTTCCTGAAACTCTCAAAGACCAATTACTTTTTGGAAATTTACCTAGCAACCATATCTTTTTTGATGCCCTATAGTTTTAGTGATGATTTTCAATAGTCAGATTGCAAAAATCTTTGATTCTAATTTTGATAAATTTCCTGAAACTCTCAAAGACCTACTAATTTTTGGAATTCTACCTAGCAACTATATCTTTTTCAATTCCTTACAATAGTGAAGATCATTATCAATAATCAGAGTGCAAAAAAAAACTTATTCTAATTCTGATAAACTTTCTGAAACTCTCAAAGCCAATTACTTTTTGGAATTTTACCTAGCAACCATATCTTTTTTGATGCCTTATAGTTTCTGTGATCATATTCAATAGTCGGATTGCAAAAATCTTTGATTTTAAGTTTGATAAATTTCCTGAAACTCTCAAAGGCCCATTATTTTTTGGAGTTCTACCTGGCAACCATATCTTTTTCAATTTCTTACAGTAAAAATGGTAATTTTCAACAGTCAGGTTGCAAAAATCTTTGATTCTAATTTTGGTAAATTTTCTAAAATTCTCAGAAACCTGTACTTTTTGAAATTCTACCTAGCAACCATATCTTTTTGGTGTTTTACAGTAACAATGATTGTTTCAACAGAAAGAAATTTAGTTTAAAAAACACTTGTCTTTGGGAGGGGGTCCAAAAAGGGGTAGCGGGGGGATCGCAATCTTTGATTGGCTGTTTTCATTTATTTACGTGTGTAATGAATGGAAGAACCGTAGTGAGTACGCACATACACCAACGACCCCTTATATTTGATAATCATGTTTAACTGAAGTCAGAAGTAAAGTGAACCAGCTCATATTAGTGATATTTCACATTCTGACGAAACTCGACGTAACCCGACGAAAAGAACCTTTCACGACGAACAACAACCTAAGTGACATGAAGATATTATGTTCTTTATTTCCAATATTATTTTTAGATTATAACTAAACCTGTGATTAAAACATTTATTTGTCAAGCTTATCATCATCATCGCCTTACACATGGAACATTAGACATTATTCACATAGAAATCAAATCTTGTAGAGTTTGTTACCGGTCGAGTGCACCCTCTCACTTGTAGCTTCCCAAGTCCGTGAAATAATTAAACTTTGTCAGTTAATAAATATTTTAACTATTGAGATACAAATCAAGATCAATTTAGCGAAATCCTGTACAATAAGTATTAAGAAATGAAGATGGAAACGGATAAATAGTAACGGAAACGATAAAACTGAACAAAACATTTTTACTTTCTATCTCGACGTAAAACTATTCCGGATATAACTTGCTTCAATCAGGGACTATATAAAAACTTTCACGTCGCACGGTATGGGACTTTTTTTAAGAGCATGACTACTTTTATACTAAGAATTTGTTTCTCTTTGCTTACACATGGAACATTAGACATTATTCACATAAAAATCAAATCTTGTAGAGTTTGTTACCGGTCGAGTGCGCCCTCTCACTCGTAGCTTCCCAAGTCCGTGAAATAACCAAACATTGTCAGTTAATAAATATTTTAACTATTTAGATACAAAACAAGATCAATTTAGCGAAATCCTGTACAATAAGTATTAAGAAATGAAGATGGAAATGGATAAATCGTAACGGAAACGATAAAACTGGACAAAACATTTTTACTTTCTATCTCGACGTAAAACTATTCCGGATATAACTTGCTTCAATCAGGGACTATATAAATACTTTCACGACGCACGGTTTGGGACTTTTTGTACGAGCATGGCTACTTTTATGATAAGAATTTGTTTCTCTATGCACTATCACAAAATAACTTCCCTATACGGGACTATTATATACCAGTTCGTTAACCACTGAAATCTCAAATGACCTGTCGATAACGAGGAATTTCGGGCACAGGGAAAAAGGACAAAGAATATTACAAGAAGAATTATTTATTTCTAAAAACTAAAATATGCAAAGCGCAAAATAGCATATCGTGGCCACGACTTAGTATGTCGTGGCCACGAGATAGAAAAAAAAATTCACATGTCCCCTCTATGATTCCGTACATATCAACATAATTTTTGAGCGCATTTTTTTAAATTGTTAGTTTGTTTGTTTGTTTGTTTTTTGTTTTGTTTGTTTCTTTTTTTTAGAACTTGTTTAAGCATTTGTTTGTTTGTTTTTTTTATTTTGTATTTGGATTTGTTTTTTTTTGTTTTTGTTTTTGTTTTTGTTTTTTTTTTGTTTTGTTTTTTTTTTAACGTGAATGTTAAATAATAGTCTAGATATTGTCTTTAAAACGTAAACGTGACCAATTCAATCAACGCATCCCTATATATTTCCGCCGACTTTCCTGGCTGTAAAGACACTACTAGATCAATGACATTTCCTTTAGTTGATAAAAAGAGACAATTTTGAAAACGATACAACGCAAGTGCAGCAAATATTTAGACATCGCTAATTTGGATCACATAGTTTAAATGAACTAAAAACGGATTTACCATTATTTAAAATATTTCAAAATAATAAATAACATGCTGTAGTACTTTTAGCCGGAATCTTTGATAACATTGCATATCTCAGGCAATCGAAAATAGATTTGAACTTACGACGACATGAATTTGAAGTTCCACTTTTTCATATACTTGGTGACTTCAAGATGAAGAACAACAATAAAAGTGTTGTTCCTTTGCTTGTTTTTTACCATGTATTTGTAGGGCCTTTGTCTCATGTGCATGTACTCCATATCCTTTCATTCACCACTTGTCAAATTTGAAATCCACACTTTCATAAAATGTGTCACCATCTCTCCTCCGCCGCAAAAAATAGCTTACAAAACAAAAAAAACTGTTATCAATATACCACCCCTTCAAGTTAATCCATTGTTTGCAAAGTTACGTGTATTATAAAAAATATGAAACTGAGTGAAACTGAGTGAGAAATGAATGTTAGAATGGAAGACCGAAATCAGATCGCCATTCAAGATACGGAATATGTTCTAGAACGAGTAAATCAAATGCCAAGCTTTAACGCTCCCCCAAAAATAACAAAAAAATTAAAGATATATTCTTTATATATGGAGTTGTAGGGTTGGTATAATGGTAACAGTTATTTTTTTTTTTTTTTTTGGTTCGTCTGTTTGTTTTGTAAGCTATGTTTTTGCGGGGGAGGGGTGATGGTGACACATTTTATGAAAAGTGTGGATTTCAAATTTAACAAGTATATGAACCAGAGACTCCCAGGAGCCTGTATCGCTCAGCTGGCTTCAGTTGTCACAATCGAGCTAACATTGTAAGTTATACAGTTGATCTTCAGTCTCTCAAATTTTGGTAGCTCGAACACCACCAATATCTTGAACTGTATTCAAAGTCTGATCATGTTTTACTATATTTCTTTGTTGGGCTTTTTGACAAAAACGCTCTTGCTAAGGACTACTTTCAACACCAGTTTTGAAGTCGAGATATCATTTTGTAAATGGCGGTCAACGAACAATTTTCAAAATCAGTTTTGAAGTCTCAACATCAATATCTATTTGGAAACCAAATTTCAATGAAATTGGACAATGTTGAATTTCCCTGACTTTTTGGGCAGCCATTTTGAAAATGGTCGTCAGCGAACAATTTTCAACATCAGTTTAGAAGTTGCGACATCAATAGGCAAAAGAAAGGAAACGGGGAATGTGTCAAAGAGACAACGATCCAAAGGGGAGTAATAACAACTCAAAGCCACCATAAGATCTTCAATGAACGGTGAGAAAACCCCACACCCAACGGCAATACCTATTTGGAAACCAAATTTCATTGAAATTGGAAAATGTTGAATTTTCGCGCCTTTTTGGTGGCAATTTTGAAAATGGCGGTCAACGAATAATTTTTATCATCAGTTTGAAGTTACGACATCAATACCTATTTGGAAACCAAATGTCATTGAAATCGGACAATGTTGAATTTTCCCTCCTTTTTTGGTGGCCATTTTTAAAAATGGTGGCCAACGAACAATTTTCAACACCGTTTTGAAGTAGCGACATAAATATTCACTTGGATACCAAATTTCATTGAAATCGGACAATGTTTAATTTTTGCGCCTTTTTGGCAGCCATTTTGAAAATAAATGGCAGTCAATGAATAGTTTTTAATATCAGTTTTAAAGTTGCGACATCAATACCTATTTGGAAACTAAATTTCATTGAAATCGGACAATGTTGAATTTTCCCGCCTTTTTTGGCAGCCATTTTGAAAATGGTGGTCAACGAACAATTTTCAACACCGGTTTTGAAGTAGCGACATCAATATCCACATGGATACCAAATATCATTGGATTCGGACAATGTTGAATTTTCCCGCCTTTTTGGTGGCCATTTTGAAAATGGCGGTAAAGGAAAAACTTATAACAGTGAAATCAATACCTATTTGGAAACCAAATTTTATTGAAATCAAACAATATTGAATTTTCCCGCTTTTTTGGAGGTCATTTTGAAAATGGTGGTCAACGAACAATTTTCAACACCAGTTTTGAAGTCACCACAGCATGGCAAACATTTTATCAATTTACACTTAACCTTCATCTTCTATAGTTTTGGAAATAAAAGACGAAAATATGAAAATTTTGAAAATTTTGTGAAAAGGGGAAATAACTCCTACAAGGGTTTTTGGATTTTCTTCAAAATTTCAGGGTGGGTAGATCTTGATAAGCTGAACATTTTTGCAATTTACACTTGACCTCTATCTGTTACATTTTTTTAAATAAAAAATAAAAAATGCACAAATTTTTGAAAATTTTACGGAAAAGGGGCTATAACTTAGAGATGGGTTTTCAGATTTTCTTCAAAATTGCACGGTAGGTAGATCTCATCATGCTGATGATCTTAACTCCGTCAGATTTTTTGATATTTGTAACGGTTTTTCAGTTATTTGCCAAAAACTGCAATTTACCCCTACGTTCTATATTTAGCAACGGTGGCCATGTTGTTTGACCTGCCGCCTAATCTAACACAATTCTGAGAAGCCATAATCTGGTGATGATTCAGGCCAAGTTTGGTTACATTTGGCCCAGTGGTTTCAGAGGAGAAGAATTTTGAAATTGTTGACTGACAGACGGACGGACGGACGGACGACCGACGCATAGTGATGGCAAAAGCTCACATGGCCTTTTAGGCCAGGTGAGCTAAAAAGTGGAACTTCAAATTCATGTCGTCGTAAGTTCAAATCTATTTTCGATTGCCTGAGATATGCAATATTATCAAAGGTCCCGGCTAAAAGTACTAGAGCATGTAACAGAATTGCATGCATGTAAGCATGTTATTTCTTATTTTGAAATATTTTAAATAATGGTAAATCCGTATTTAGTTCATTTAAACTATGTGATCCATGTTAGCGATGTATATTTGCTGCACTTGCGTTGTATCTTTTTTCAAAATTGTCTCATTTTATTAACGAAAGGAAATGTCATTGATCTAATAATTTCTTTACAGTCAGAAATATAGGGACGCGTTGATTGAATTGGTCACTTTTAAGTTTTAAAAACAATATCAAGACTATAATTTCAAATTAATTTTAGAGGGACAAATGCATATCCCCTTTGTAGAACAATAACATTCACGTTAAAAAAAAACGAAACAAAACAAAACAAAACAAAACAAATACCAAAATAACAAAACAAAAACAAACAAGCAAATCCTTAAACAAGTTCTAAAAAAAGAAACAAACAAAACAAAACAAAAAAAAATCCAAAAAAAAAAAAAAATTGGCTCAAAAATTATGTTGATATGTACGGAAGCATAGAGCATAGAGGGGACATGTGATTTTTTTTTCTATCTCATGGCCACGACATACTAAGTCGTTGCCACGATATGCTATTTTGCGCTTTGCATATTTTAGTTTTTAGAAATAAATTTCTTCTTGTAATATTCTTTCTCCTTTTTCCCTGTGCACGAAATTCCTCGTTATCGACAGGTCATTTGAAATAACAGTTGTTAGCGAACTTGTTTATAATAGTATCGTACGGGGAAGTTATTTTGTGATAGTGCATAGAAAAACAAATTCTTATTATAATAGTAGCCATGCTATTAAAAAGTCCCATACCGTGCGTCGTGAAAGTATTTATATAGTCCCTGATTGAAGCAAGTTATATCCGGAATAGTTTTACGTCGAGATAGAAAGTAAAAATGTTTTGTTCAGTTTTATCGTTTCCGTTACGATTTATCCATTTCCATCTTCATTTCTTAATACTTATTGTACAGGATTTCGCTAAATTGATCTTGGTTTGTATCTCAATAGTTAAAATATTTATTAACTGACAATGTTTGGTTATTTCACGGACATGGGAAGCTACGAGTGAGAGGGTGCACTCGACCGATAACAAACTGAACAAGATTTGATTTCTATGTGAATAATCTCTAATGTTCCATGTGTAAGGCGAGGATGAGCTTGACAAACAAATGTTTTTAATCACAGGTTTAGTTATAATCTAAAAATAATATTGGAAATAAAGAACATAATATCTTCAGATAATAGTCCCTTTCGTGTCATTTAGGTTGTTGTTCGTCATGAAAGATTCCTTTCTTCGGGTTACGTCGAGTTTCGTCAGAATGTGAAATATCTCTAATAAGTGGCAGGTAAAAATTTATTGTACGAAAAGGCAAATGCTCGAAAAACAGATTTTTATGTACTGCTTTCTACTTTTAAGATTTTATCCTGCATATAACAGAAAATTAACTAAATATATTTGGCATTACTCTTATGAACTAAAAAGAAATATTTCGGGATAACAGGTAAATTGTGCTATTCAATGAGGAAATGTTTACATCCATAGCATACTATTTTTTTGTATTTTCCTAATACCCTCGATACGTTGCAAATTCCATCCCCTATTACATGTAAGCTGGGTAACGATTTGGTACAGGTAAATGTTAGACCGTACCTAAACATTATCCTAAACCGGGTTAAAACTTTATCCAATCTTACTTGAAATAAGAAATTTGTTTTTACATTTTTCTCAACCGGGCTAAACGTTATCCAACCGGACTAAACCAATTATACGAGAACTCTTCTTACCTAAACCGTTCGCCGAGAACTAAGCTTAATAGGGATGAAATCAAATTGTGCAAACATACTATCAATTTTTTAGTATTTGTATAGAACTACAACCTTTGGTATTAAAACACATACAAATGCATGAGTTTTCAGACATGATTCACTTTAACCGGGTAAAGGACAAGGTGCGATAAGGGGTTGATTTGGCCCAACATTCCAGTGAATTTGTAAGTTGCACCTAAAGATTTTATTCCATGTTCGTTTCAAAGTTGAGATCCCATTAACAGAAAAAATACAAAAGTTAGAACCAATGACGTCACAATAGGTACAGTTCTGACGTCATGAAAAGGCTACTTTTGAGAATTTTCATAGAAATATACCAAATTTGGCAGATTTTCATACAGTTTTTCTGACCGGTAATATCGAGCACATTCAAGAACCAATTAGATAATTTACCAACTTGTTTGTATATATGAATTGAACCTCTCATATAAATATTTTTGTGGTTCTTGCATGTGCTCTATATTTCCTATACAGAAAAAGTAGTCCAAATTGGTCAAATTTGTCATTTTTAGACAAATTTCTTCAATTTGTCCCCTCTTCTACGCTCAAAAACTTAGTAATCATACACAAATATTTGAGAACTGTCACTGTTTACTGAAAAGACATACCAACAGAATATTTCAGTGAGAAAATTCTGTGAATTCAACCACATTTATTTTTCAGGCCAAATAAGGCTCTTATCGCCCCTACTCCTTTAACCAAACAATGGAAGTACAATTTTTGCAGGACATGCTTACCCTTCCGGAATACCTGTTGTCACCCTTGGTTTTTATGGGGTTCACACTGTCATTGCTTTAGTTTTTTTTTTGTGTTGTCTTGTATATCATACTGTTAAATTTTAGTTATGTCTTCGTAAGTGATGTTTCTGGTACTGATTAGTTCTGGTTATTGTCTGAACACTGAAGAGATTAACAGAATCTTTCAAAATTTTCATCTTGGAACTGTGTTATGGTTAAAGAAATTACACGTACCATGTAATATTGATTGGCTTTGTTTAAAATTTAGAAAATAATATTATCTTATCAACTACCAAACAGGTCTTTCAAACCCTTAAATGCCTTACTGACTGTGTGACGGGTGTATGCAAGGCAGGGCAAGCTTGCCCTTTTTTTAAGTCCACAGTGTTAGTGCTTTTGAGTGTTGAAGTTGTAGGTTTTGTATGTTTTATAAGTGTGAAGTGTCTTTGGTCTTCCGTCTTCTGGTGTTCTCGTCTCTGAACTTTGATATATGCTTTGTTCCTTCGGTATTCTGCTCACGTTGTTTTATATTTGTGTTTTTTTTTTCTTCATTTTCAAAAGAAAAAACACACAATGCTGTGTTTCAATTGCACTCATATGATGACAAGTCCAGAATGATCCCAAATAAAGTTACAAATGCTATTTTCAAGTTGTCTGCGTAATGATTTTTTCTGTTTGCAAGATCATGAATTACTACAAAAACTAACCAATAACCTGTTAACAACATTTGTTTTTTCTGTTTAATAATACTTACTTGCCATGACTTTTGAAACACAGTTAGAGTCCTCACATCTGCAACGACGCGTTTCTGTTGGTAGATAGTTCAAATGTCTACACATGTCCTGAAATGCAAAAACTTACACCCATGTATTTCAAGAATACCTTATATTTAACTTTATAGCAGAAAGCTGT
This sequence comes from Modiolus philippinarum, assembly GCA_002080025.1. Taxonomy (NCBI): domain Eukaryota; kingdom Metazoa; phylum Mollusca; class Bivalvia; order Mytilida; family Modiolidae; genus Modiolus; species Modiolus philippinarum. The sequence goes on along the minus strand of MJUU01022484.1, from coordinate 48,764 downwards.
TTGTTGATAAAAAAAATTAAGGAGAAAGGAAGATTGTGGACAAGATATCAATTAAAACTCGTCGATAACATAGAAGAGACATTTTGTTTTTGCTGCATTACGCTGTGATAAAATCCGTATCAAAACAAAATATCATGTATTTCTTTTATCGGTAATTCACAAAATGATATATATAACTCTAATCAAATTAAAATTAAAATTAAAATAATACATCTTGACAGTGATCTGTTATTTTTTTTTCTCTAAATTCTGTCTTGTTTTCACTTTTCCTGAACAGTGGTAGAAATCGTTTCTCCTCTCTAGAGAGAATATTGTTTTCGGCAAGTGATTGGCTGAAATTCAATTATGACGTCAAATATGTTTGCCGTTTTCCGACTTTAGCATTGTGACGCTATGAAAAAAGGCGACCATGCCTGACGACGTCACGCAAAGAACAAATTCATTTCAGATCGCCAGAAAAGGGGGGGGGTAATTTTTGGGGGTCTAGGTCTCACTAACCACTTCCGGGTCAATTGGCCCCTCAGTCAAAAAGTTCCTAAAGAACCAAAATTTGAAAATATGGTGTGTCAAGTCATAAATAGTGTATTTTATTGTTGAGAACATCATAAAAGGGCTTAAATAAAAGCTCATAGCATATCATTATGGGAACAAGTGTCATATTTGAAGAAAGTGTATGAATATTGTGTTTACACCTGAGTGAAAGGGCATTAGTCATGGTGGGGCAGCACATGTCATCAAAAATGTAAATATTTCATATTTTTATTC
>MJUU01022484.1:28143-47927 GCA_002080025.1 Modiolus philippinarum | reverse complement strand
ATATATGACATGAGACTCGCGTTAACCGTATATGTTGAGGGCAAAACTTTGAAATTGCCTGTTTTTGCCTTGAAGTGAATGGCAACGTTATAACCGGTTATTGAGACCTTAAGAGGCAGGCGTCATCATATCAATGAATAGGTTTTGCCCTTATTCACCTTAGCAACCATTCATTCTCGTTCCAAAAATTGTACTATCTTGTCAAATTATGGCCTGTTATCATAAATAAATGGTTGAAAAATGGAAATAATATTTTATGTTCTCCAAAAAGGGCCAATACTTAGGTTCACACAGGTATTTCATGCTGCAGATCCTATTTCCCCTCCCTATTTCTGTTTCATTAATAACATTTATCTCCTTCCCTGTAGGCTTTTTGGGTAAATATCAGCCATATTTCTGTTTCTGTACACCCATGAAGCCTACATTATACCATTTTGAGAGATATTTATCACTCATTTTGTAAAATTTATTGCAAAACTTCCTTTTCATATTTAATGACTGTGCGCTTCATATGTGATGTCAAACTTCTCTAAATTTGCTCGCGACATACTGTATTTGGATATGCCAGGAAATCTTAACCGGTTATTGAACCAGTACATATTGGGTATCATTTTACTCGCAGAAGTGTGCACTTTCAATTGAAAAAGCAAAAACCCCCATTTTTAATACAAGTTGAAATCTTAAGGTCTCACTAACCACTTCCGGGTTAATTGGCCCCTCAGTCAAAAAGTTCCTAAAGAACCAAATTTTGAAAATATGGTGTTTCAAGTCATAAATAGTGTATTTTATTGTTGAGAACATCATAAAAGGGCTTAAATAAAAGCTCATAGCATATAATTATGGGAACAAGTGTCATATTTGAAGAAAGTGTATGAATATTGTGTTTACACCTGAGTGAAAGGGCATTAGTCATGGTGGGGCAGCACATGTCATCAAAAATGTAAATATTTCATATTTTTATTCCTTGCAATTTTGTGAGAAAACTAAACGGTGACCCCCATATTTTTGCAACAGGTTTGGATTCCTTAGATAAAATGCTTCGAAATGATATATGACATGAGACTCGCGTTAACCGTATATGTTGAGGGCAAAACTTTGAAATTGCCTGTTTTTGCCTTGAAGTAAATGGCAACGTTATAACCGGTTATTGAGACCCTAAATTTCCTTGAAATTATTAGAGAAATAAAATCGACAACCGTATCTCGTGAGAAATATAGTTTCTACAACGAGAACAAAGGTGATTATGAAATTTCTCACATCGAGTTAAATAAATTTTGCCAATGTTTGAAAACGAGGCTTGCCGAGTTTTTAAACATTTCAAAATTTATTTAACAAGATGTGAGAAATTTCATAATTAACGTGTTTAAGTTGTAGAAAATTTTTCTCTAATGACATAATGTACAACACCGAGGATTATGTTCCGAATAGATTTGGCGGGAAATTTCACGCGAGTTGTTCCCTCACTAGTGACGAGAAATATTTTTATCACATCGGTCAGGCGTTGGTTAAATTTGCTAGAAATTAGAGAAACTACATTTCTACACTCTCGATAATTAAATTTTCAAATATTTAAAACGCTCGGCAAGCCTCGCGTTTAAAAATTTGAAAATTTAACTATCTCTAGTGTAGTAATGTAGTTTCTCACTCAAACCAGTTGTGGATTCCATATGTTTCTCCGGCAATTGTTTTTCTCATAAGAAAGTTTCCATTTCTGAACACTTAATTGGTTTAATTCAATTATGACGCCAAATTTGTTTGCCGTCTTCCGACTTTTCCTTTGTTACGGCATGAAAAGGCGACCATTTCATTCTCAAGGAATACTTGCATTTTAGATAAACAGCAAAACAGGAGTTAATTTTGTCACATATCGCCTTGAAAACAAATTTCACAACAGAATCTCGTGAGATGCGACATTTCTTAACACTCGATAGTTAAATTTTCAAATATTTAAAACGCTCGGCAAGATTCGCGATTCAACATTTGAAAATTTAACTATATCAAGTTGAGAAGTGTCGTATTTCACTCGATGTAGTTGTGAAATCTATATATCACTACCTGCTCAATGATCCTGACAATATCAGAGTCTGTAAATTAAAGGTAATTCATACAAATTATCCATAAAATATAAATATCTAGGACAAAACTAATAAACAAAATCTGATGTAAAAGTAGGTGAGAACCGAACCGTCAGTTAAAAGAACTTCTGTAGTGATGACTTCAAGTTTTTGGTAACGTACCCTTGCTTAAGTAGTCTATTTGTAAGCAACTAAGCTCTATCAAGGAAGTCACTGTAACGACCACAAACCCTTGTGTAGGGAATGAGTTGTGAGATGTAAACTCCATATGCTGGTACTTTTGGAATGTTGCCAGTTGACTTGGAAAAGTGAAGTCATCGCGTTTGTCATACAACCTAGTTTGTAATGTACCTCTGTTGTCAATTTGAAGATGAAGGTCAAGGAACGAGGCCGATGTGGAAGTATCTGTAGTATCCTTAATTCCAAGCTCTTTTGGATAAATAAGATGAAGAAAATCACCAAAGCGATTGTTATTTAGTGATTAAATATCATCTATATTACGGAAGCTTAAATTAAAGGACTGGGCCAGTTTTTTTGTCTTTATTTTGAAGAAGCCCTTCAATGAATTCTGCCATATGAGAGTGGAGAAACAGATCGGCTAAAAGAGGTGCACAGTTTGTGCCTATTGTAATTCCGATGGTCTGTTGAAAAACAAATCCTCCAAACTGGACAAATATATTGTCAATCAGAAACCCTACCATTTCAATCACTTCTTCCTCCGTGTATTTTTTCTGTGATTCTAAGTCGTATTTCACAAAGTGTGCTTGTTGTCTGCCTATGACAATGTACTTATACCTTCGTTCGCCGTTTTTACGTCCATGTACTATATCTTTTAGTCGAGATTTCAGTTGTTCATGAGGAATGGTAGTATAAAGTGTGGAGAAGTCAAACGTTTTAATGCTGTTACAATGCGATAATGATCTTCATTTGAGAATTTCAAGCAGATCTTTAGTATTTTACGAAAGGATATGGAGTAAATGAACATGAGACCATAACACATATGTTAACCCAAACTGCAATAATTTCAATGAGCTGTATGGCCATTTCGGAAATTAATTCCTCATCAGCAGCACTAGAACCCAAACAAAGGTTTAGTGTTTTTTAATATCCACATTTCATTTACACCACTTCTTGAAAAGCTAGTATCACAGTATTTTTGAAGGCCCTCTTTTATGGCTGTCAAGATGGAGGTTAAAAGCTTAGAAAGAGTTTTTGTGGAACATTTTGTAGATCCAGCAATGTACCGTTGTTTGTATGGGCATTTGTGTAATTTTGGTACCAAGATCGGTGTCTTCATCTTTGGTTGAAATCCCAAAGGAAAGCAAAACAGATTTATGGTTCTGTAATATCTCCTCCTTAGACATTGAAGTAGCTGTGTATGTTAGATTGCCCTGAGAGTTACCAATGCCTAGTTCTTTCTTTAAACATTCGATGTAATGATTTTTACATATGAGAGTACTATCTAAAATAATAAAGTGGCACCTTCCTTTAATCTTAATATTCTAATAAGTAATTATTTTATCTACCCCAAATTTAGCCGCTGTTTCAATTGTCGCTAGAACAGTTTTTTTTTGTAATAACCATGATTTGAAAGATTGCGATTCTACTATCTCACAAAGGAGAATAAAAATCAGTTTGTACCGAACCGTCGATGATTTTTGTGACGGATCTCTTGATTAGAGCAGATCATGTTTGCATCTCCATAGTACTCACTGATAACCTAAATTAGGAAAGGGGTTCACACTACATTATTTTGAGGTGTTTTTCCAAATTTCTCTATTTTGTCTTTATTCTGATGCCATTTTTTGCGTGCCAAGCCTTTTTAGCCTTTGATTTTAGAATGGTCCCCTCAGTACTTTTCTTTCACTATTTGTTTGCCGATTTATCCAAGAGAGGTTAAATATCCAACAAGAGTGGTAATCTAATTTTTTGTAAATTTTGTTGAAAACTAAGTAGTATCTCCCTCGTGCAAAGCTCTGTCCTTAGCTGATTTGGCCTTACAGTTAGATCATATTGGATATTTGCTCTCTCTCAGTTTCTGCACATTCTTGAGTTATAAGTTGTCGAAATGTGCATATGCAGAAAATAAATTCACAGTAACTTCGGTATATTTAGTTATTCGTCAATATATTTGAAATAAGCTGTCTGTTTCGCTAGTAATGCTCATATATGATTCCTAAAAATTAGAAATAAAATTTTAAAAATAGCTTCTTTTAAACTTTGAATATTGTATTTGTCTGTCTTTTGAATATAATAATCTTCGAATTGGTGTCATATATGTCATTTGACAGAAAAAAAAATTATTGAAACTAATACACAGTAGCCATGACATTTTTAATGACGAATTAAATAGACAAAATGTACGTTTTGTTGAATATATCTTAAATCTTATAGCTTATTATATTGAAAGAGATGCACGTAACAAAGGATCGGCTCAATTAGTTTTTCTTACATGAGTGTTATGTCTGCATATTCCTGACAAAATACCATGTGATGAAACACTGATCTCACAGAGAGGATACTGCAAAAATACAAAAATACATAAAAAGTGACGAGATGAAATCGTTTTGCACGAAAACAGGGAAAAATTTTTCTAGAAATAAACCCTATATCAAACTTTTCTTTCTACAGGAATGTAACATAGTGAACATCGGTAATGTCGACTATATACAGTATCTAAATAGTCAGATTCAATCATTTTTCAAAATGGCATATAAAATTAAATAAATTATCTAGATTATGAAGTATTTTGACGATTATGAGCATTAAATATTCTCAGATATCAATTTCTAGACATTTGATACCAATTAATGCCTTTTCAGATTATCCACAAAAACAGTCTACATATACTCAAGATTCAACATTTAATCGACATTTGCGACCATCTCTATTGTCACACAAATCTCTGTATCGTTCTTTTGTAGCCAGGATGTGATATAAATGATGTTATCACATGACTAATGCTGTTGAATTTCATTGGTAAAAGAGGTCCAATTTTCAACGAACATATTAATTCTAGGTTTATTCTAGTGTTTGCATAATCACTCGAAAAACGAATGTCAGATTAATGTTACAGCTAACGTGCGGTCCAATAGGGTTGGAAATATGCAAGTTAATTTAACAACTATCAGAAAAATTATATCAATAGGCCTAATATTTATCACTTAGTACAAATTAATAGATTGAAAATTGCAACATCTAATATTATATATAAAACCACATTTTAATGGTTTATACCTGATCTTTTTACTGTACAGGAATATAAGAATAGGTTGAAAATTTCAATGAATTATATGAAAGAATTTCCCTTTTCATCTTGGCAAAATATATGAATAGGTTGCTTTTAATTTTGCTCTCTGCACACCCGCACCAATATATATTAGGTGCCCTTCCAACACTTAATATGTCATTGTTACATCCAAGATTCCAAAGCTGACAAAGGGTCCAATTATGTTTATCTCAGTTTAATTTTAGGGTGTATTCTGGTCATGTTTCGGTCTCGTTGAAATCTCGTTTGGAAATAAATTAAGATTTATTTATATTTTATGTACAAAAGCACTGAATTTACAAAATTTATGCTTATATACCTTTAAATTGTGTAACAAAAATATTCATTGCTATCAAGTAGGTTCAGAGTAATTACAAACTGAGGATTTATGCCCTAATATCTCCCGGTTTTCAGTGGGAGTTCACACTGTTAGTGCTTTGTATCTCTGTGTTGTCTTGTTATATTTTAGTTTTGTCTTCGTCGAATATGTTTGTGCTACGGATTGTCCTTGTAATTGTCTGAATACTGATGACTTTAATATATATATATATTTTCAAACCTTTACCTTGGCACTGTTAGAGAAGTAAAATGTACCATGGATTTTAGTTGGTTTTGTCTTAGGGTTAGATAAATGACATAAACCAATCAGCTACTCAACAGATCTTTCCATACCATATATTTCACTAGCTATGTGACGGGTGTCACATGTGAAGCAGGTCATGCTCACCCTTCCGGAGCACCTGATGACACTCCTGTTTTTTAAGGGGTTCACACTGTTAGTGCCTTATTTATTGTGCCGTTTTTATTATGTACTGTTTGTTTCGTCTTCGTCATTTACGTTCTCTGTCTGTATGTAATCCTTATATTGCCGTGTATTCTGAATATACGATTTTTGGCTCTTGCTTCGGTATACATTTGGAAATTTATTTATACCACTGGGCCGATATCTCTGCATGGTGGAAGATTCTTCCCCGAAGATATCATCCGTTCAGTCACTACATTATGTAGTCATGATATAAGAGGATAAGAAGCAAATACCGGCTGGGACGTCGTCCGGGTTAATAAGGTCCCACACTGATGACCTTACAGACAAGAGTTCATCAGAAACATCAGGTGTCTACAGTTCTTCACCGACAGAGACTAATTCCAAAGCGTCCTCTTCAAATCATCATTCTACTTGTTTTAATAATTTATTTAAAGCATTCGGCCATGCTCTGTTAAAATAACCGACGTGCTTTCTTTTGATGATGTGGCATAAAAAAATGCAAAACGTGTGATATGTTAATTACAGAAACCACTTTTACAAGCAATCTAACAAGTAAAATTTACTGTACCGTGTACTCTATGTGGATTAATATATGTAGGGGAGACCAAGGATAGATTAAACAAACGAATGTGTGGACATCGCTACGAAGTCAAAGACAACAAGACTCGGCGTGTCTACACCTATTTCAATCAAGCTGATCATTCCATCGTCAACATGAAGGTACGAATCCTTGAAAAGATATATCACCATACTAACAACCCTACATTGAGTAAACCATTCCGATTACAACGAGAGGAATACTAGATTCGAGAGCTTGGTACAGCAATACCTTATGGCTGCTATGACAATATTAAAAGAATATTTAATTTGTCTAGTCCTGGGTGTAGTTCGGTCAATGTGATGATCATTCTAAATGGAAGCCAGCGTCGTCCACGTAGTCACGGACATCGGCATTACACCGCCCCACACTTGCATGATATTTCAATAGATGGCCTTCTTTCATTCATGAAAATACCCCTTGGTATCCATCACATACGCACTGAATTATACTCCCTTTCCCATTCTAAATTACATTCTTTTTTCAAAGCCTGTTTGAATTCTAATGTCACAGATCCATTGTCAGATGAATACAAATTAGTTGCAATCGCCTTGGATATTGCTAATCACGGATTATTCAAACCTGTTACTACTTCAGCTAATGAACAAGAACATCGTTCATTCCTTAAGCTGAAATTTGCAAACAAAGGCTTAGATGCTATCAATCTTGGCAATATCCTGCACAACAAACACGTTACCTCTAAAATACCTCCCTACTTCAAAGACCAGACAATTCCTATTATATCTTACACCTATACTAAACCTATTGCAACCAACACTTTCAATCACAAACGGGCATTGCGAGAGATCCAAATCGATGACTTTAAATCAAAACCACCTGATTGTTCTTGTTCTTCCTCCACTTTTTTGTATGGCCCTGCCGGCCACGTTATTACTGGTGACCTCAACATTGTTCAAAATGATAAATTACGAGATCTTCTCGCCAAAGGTCTGAAATATCGTGAGCCGCAGCCTATCAACTGAAAATACAACTTCAAACTTTTGATGTATGCAGTTAAAGAAAATGCAAAACGATGGGCGAGGAAGGAGAAGGAAGCAGTTGAAACACTTTCTGACTGGATCATGTCCATAAAGTCATTAATCGTAGCTCGCATACGGGGCCTCAAGACATTTATGAGTCCAAGTACCAAAAGCATATTTGAAGATCCCGATGTTGTTAAGACGTTGTCCTTCCTCCATGACAACTACATAATTGTTCCATAACAACATCACATTTCTCTGCAAAAGACACTACATTGACTGCTTGATGAAAGAGATGGGTATTGACAATTCATTTGGCATTGACAATTCATTTGGCAACTCAACTTACACACATTATACGATTTCAAAGGAGGACATCCTCAACAATCACAAGTCTGTCTTGTCATTCTTTGGTATAAGTGTAAGTGACGTAAACAATTACCTTCCTTCAATCTACTGGATACCAAAACTCCACAAATGTCCTTACAAGGGAAGGTATATTGCTGGGTCTTCCAAATGCACTAGAAAACCCCTTTCAAAGCTCTTAACTTCATTACTCTCTGCAGTCAAAGATGGCCTCAAGATTTACTGTGAAAAAGCATACTCAACAAGCGGTGTTAATCAGATGTGGATTCTCAAGAACTAAAATGATTTATTAGAATATCTATCTTCAACAGACTTTAATTTTCGCAATAGTATTAAAACATTTGATCTTTCAACACTTTACACCACTCTTCCACATGACAAATTGAAATCAGTACTCCGCGATCTCATTCATCAGTCTTTCTACATCAGAAAGGTAAAAAAAGATACGTATTTGGTTGTGGGTATAGAAAAGACATATTTTGTCAAAACCCACACTGATTCAAGCAAAAAGTATACTGAGAAGAATGTGATTACCATGCTGGAATTTTTAATTGACAATATATTTGTCGAATTTGGAGGACACGTTTTCCAACAGACAATTGGAATACCAATGGGGACTAATTGTGCAACACTTCTGGCAGATTTGTTTTTATACTCGTATGAAGCCAGATTCATACAAGAGCTTGTTCAGAAGAAAGGGAAAAATCTAGCCAGGTCCCTTAATTTCAGTTTCCGTTACATAGATGATGTTTTATCTTTAAACAATCCTCGATTTAAGGATTATCTACATCTCATCTAGCCAAATGGACTGGACATTAAAGAAACAACTGATACACCAACATCAGCATTATACCTGGATCTTTACCTTTATATCGACAAATCGGGTCAGTTGAAATCCAAACTTTATGACAAACGTGATGATTTTGACTTTCTAATTGTGAACTTTCCATTTTTAGTAGTAATATACCCACATCTCCAGCAATGGAGTCTACATTTCACAGCTCATTCGCTACTGTCGTGCATGTAATGTGTACGTCGATTTCATCAACAGAGCAAAATTACTATCTCAAAGGCTACTTAGCCAGGGTTATGTTCAATCACTGTTACTATTGTCACTCAAAACGTTTTATGGTCGTCATTACGAATATGACATTACACCGGACTTTTCACTCGGGTGTCACATGTGAAGCAGGTTATGCTTAAACTTCCGAAGCACCTGATGACACTCCCGGTTTTACACTGTTCGTGCTTTGTTTGTTTCTCTGTGTTGTCTTGTTATATTTTAGTTTTGTCTTCGTCGAATATATTTGTGCTACAGATTGTCCTTGTAATTGTCTTTAATATATATATATATTTTCAAACCTTTACCTTGGTACTGTTTGAGGGTTAGAGAAGTAAAATGTACCATGGATTTTAGTTGGTTTTGTCTTAGGGTTAGATAAATGACATAAACCAATCAGCTACTCAACAGATCTTTCCATACCATATATTTCACTAGCTATGTGACGGGTGTCACATGTGAAGCAGGTCATGCTCACCCTTCCGGAGCACCTGATGACACTCCTGTTTTTTAAGGGGTTCACACTGTTAGTGCCTTATTTTTTGTGGTGTTTGTTTTATGTACTGTTTGTTTCGTCTTCGTCATTTACGTCTCTGTCTGTATGTAATCCTTATATTGCCGTGCACTCTGGATATACGATTTTTTTTTGGCTCTTGCTTCGGTATTCATTTGGAAATTCATTTACTGTTGGATTCATGTCAAATTTTCACAAAATAGGGGTTGGGCTAGAAAAAGCCATTTTATGAAAACAAAATACACCCAAGATTAATTTTTGCTCTTTTAAAAAAAGTGTAATATATTTTTGCAATAAAAAATCACAAAATAGATGAAGTTTGAATCATTCGCTTTTTATAAAAAAAAATAGAAAATTCACATTTTTAGGAAAATATCGAAATGCTGAAATTGCCCCCAAAAAGAATGAAAATGGGACAAAACTTTCTAATATCAACATATGATTTTGGGGGTTGAATTATTTCATCCCGTCTATTAACATCTTTTCAGAAAGTAAGATAAAAAGTTTAATACTCTAAGCTATATTTTTTCCATGAAAATAGTCCAAAAATGGGCAAAAATGCCTAAAAATGAGCAAAAGTGCTAAAATTGTTCACTTTTAAACATCTGTAGCCAAATAATTTGCACAGCACCCTATGACTTTTTTTCCTATTGAATTTATAGGGTAAGAACATTGCAAACATCAAGGTTTGAAAAAAAGTTAAATACTTTAAAATTTTGGCTCCTAACCAGAGTAAACCCTTAAGATTCTAAAAGATGACAAAGAATAAATTCTCTGCAAGATATCAAAGTAAATGATATTTGCTGACAAACATTTATTGCAGATCTTTATATGCTCATGTGAAAAACAATATGCATATTTTATGTATCAAATAAAACCACTGTGTGCCAGGTGCAAATCAGTAAAATAATTATCAAAGTAGGAACAATGCATGCGACACTTGAAAAATTTATTACTACTGTAATAAACAGCATTGATTTTATAACAATATTAATTACTTGACCAGCAGTCGTCTATTGTATTGTTTCTACTCTCAGAGTTTCTACTATGATAAAACAACAAATGACTTCCAATATTTAGAGATCTGTCATTCCAATAGGAATAATATTTACGTCGGCTAACGCCTTTCATTATATCATTATTTTTTTTTCAATGATAGATCCTTGCATTAACCTCAGTTGAAGTAGCTAATTGCATATTTTGAATACAATGTGCTATGTACATGTAAATAAATGCAGTGCTTGACAGAACAAAGATCGATAAGCGTGCTTAACACTTGTCGGTTATCTCCCTGTGCCAAGTTAGTTACATATAGTCTAATAGGAAATAATTCTTAATTTCAATATCAAAATTGGCCAATGAAATATTTTCTTTTGTCCACAAATATAGTTCCTATCAATATCGTGTATTTCTCTTAATTGTTTTTCTCTACTTTAAACTGTGTTTTGGGTTTAAAAGAAAGAAGAAACATTAAAGAAAAATTTGATAATATGAACTGTGATGAACTGAATTTCTATATCAATGCGCAAGGAGATATTAGGTCAGAATCAAAAGGGTGAGATTTGGTATATTCGGATCTCCTCCAGCCCTTACAATGAGAGTTCCCTCAGTTCTTGGAAATTTAAAAGAAATTGACACGATTAAAGTCCTAGTTTCTTTATATTTTTCACACTTGGGCTATACTGTAAGTATGCCACATCTCTAAATGATTGTGTTGTTGCGATTTTTTTTAATTAGCTTTTATGTTTATAAAGACAAATGGGGAAAAATGAATTTTGTTCTGGTTCCATGTGTTAATGAAAATCATCTCCAATTTGACCATTCATAACTAACTTGCAGGGAGATAACCGACAAATGTCTCTCATTAAGAACAGAATATTTAACAAGGTACATGTCATTACAAGTTCTTAGTTTATGACAGATAAGATATAGAAGTTTTTGTCATCATACAATTTTGGTTGGTATATATGTATTTTAGTTTATTTTTGTTTTTCATTTCTATTGATATAATTGATATAACTGATACTGAAACTAGTCTGAAAACTACTCACGTGGCCTGAACAATACATGTCAAAGCATTTAAAGCATTCCGCCGTTGAAATTAATCTGTAAGCTGTAAATAATTTATATGAATGTTACAATAGTCATTTTGGGTTTTTTACCCTTCCTCTCATCATGCAAACAAATAAGCTTTTTTGTCCAAAAAATGTTAACGATTAAATAACCAACAAAAAACCAAAAAAAATTAAGATAAAGATAAAAAAAAATAGATAAAAAATAAATAAATGAATAAAAAATTATATAAACCATATTTAAAATTAACTCAATTGTGGCGACATACTTTAGTCTAAATTATCATTTTTTGCGTTTCCATTACATTTTTGTTTTCGAGTATACCATTGATCACATATTTATACAAATAGTCCCACTCAGTGGCTTTTAGATCCAATTTTGATTAAAAATATCTAAGATAAATGAGTGCTTTACATATCACTTTTTTCCCTAAATGGTGCCAGACGACATGTTGTATGACTAGTGCTATAGGTAATTAGATATTGTAAATATTTTAATATTCGGATCCGTGCCCCTATCTATTCAATATATACATTTCGAAATGACCTTATTACGACTGTGGCGTAGGAAATAGTTCGGTATATGGAACCTTTTCTACAGTTTTATACACTCGAGATCAATTAATTTAAGAGAGTGTTTTTAATAATGATTTGAAGCAGGGACTATAGTATAGTCCCTGTTTGAAGCGATTTGTTCATGTTTAGATAGTTATCACCACAACCCGTTCCTCAGTATGGTCAACATGTATCACCGTGTATCATCCGTACACAGGATAGACCAGGATATAGGTACCAAGACTGGTTTTCGTTTAAATTTCAATGAGAGCTATCATTAGTGTACGTGGATCCAGTTTATAGCTACTAAGTAGCTATACACTGGTTAACGCTGGTACCCCCGTACTCTAATGGTAGATTTCATTGAAATTTAAACGAAAACCTGTCCTGGTACCTATATCCTGTGTACGGATGATACACGGTGTGTATGTTAATAACATTGTTTTGTTTACAGGTAATAGCTGTCCGATCACATGGGTTAATAATAATTAGGTCAAAGTGACAATGATGTGCATTTTTAGAATTTTATTATTAATCAAACGTGATATTTTGATTTAGGCTCGACGATTTAGGTAACTGTTGTATATTTAGAAGATACACAGATCATAATGATAATAGTAGTGTTAAGTCAATTAAAATCTATTAATTTAGTGTTCCCTACATTGTAGTTTGCATTGAGTAGTGTTAAATGACATAAGTTTGGGAGAAATGTTACTTAGTCCGTGCATATATCCCTTTGAGATCTATACTAATAACTATGAATAAAAAGACCGAATATTATAGCCATATCTTTTCTTGTTACAAGTATAAGCTTTTCAAAAAAAGCTTGCCGATTTTCAGCATTTAATTAATTATTATGAGCATTCTGGCAGTGGAATGGTTACATTTTATATTTGGTCTATAGCAAGATCTATTGGTTTCATGCCCGCCCGACACAGTTCACTGAACTATCCATTTGAGGTTAAGTTTGTTCTACTATCTAATGAAACACAATTTGGAAAAGCTATACCTTGGTGATGATTCAAGCTTATTTCGGTTCATTTTGTTCAGTTGTTTTTTGAAATTGTGGAAGGACAGACAAGACATACCATGGACGCATAATGATGGCAAAAGCTGGCATGGCCCATTAGGCCAGGAGAGCTAACAACTGAAATATTAAAAACTTTAGAAATGTTTTTTTTATTTTGTCCAACAGATTGTTGGTAATTTGTAGTTTTTATGAAGAAAGTGAATGTTACTTTTGATTATTGATGCAAAATGATGGATAAGAAGCTTGTATTTTTGTCTTTGCTTGAACGCAGGTAAAAACTAGAGTTGCGCATGCCCCTGTGCTAGGCTTCCTCCAAGGATTTGTGCACATTCTTTTTCACATATTTTATGTTGTCATGTGAATAATTTAATTTCTTTCATTTATCATTATCATTAAATGAAATAAATTATACCATATCGTATTATATTTTATTTGTTATCTTTATGTTATAAATTGCATGTATTTATAACCTGTAAACCCTCGTGCCAAATGGGTCAAGTCTTTAATGAAAAAGAATGTAAAACAATTTTACCTGTAGTAAAAAAAAAGAATCGTCCACTTTCCCCGGGTCTTTTTCGGCACAGGTTAAAAACACACACCATATTCTGTTCATGTTGACAATCGCTCCTAATGAATAACAATGTGTTGCATCGCGTATTTATTTGTTTTCACTTACATATGTGCTGCTGAATGGTAGTGACCCCCAATTCGGCACAGGTTAAAAACACACACCATATTCTGTTCATGTTGACAATCGCTTCTAATGAATAAGTTTAAAACCACACACCATATTCTGTTCATGTTGACAATCCTAAATGTGTGGCATCGCGTATTTATTTGCTTACACTTACATGTACTGCTGAATGGTAGTAAACCCACGGAGTAAACCCCAATATCACGAAAAATACGTTGCATTTACACGTTAAAATTAAAAAGTACATGGCGATGCAAACATCATATGTAAGGTCGCATATTGCTAGCCAGTTGTTAGTAAGACCTTTCTTGTAACTATATCTTAAAAACGTTTGCTAGCAAGTACTTAACTATAGTCCTTGAAAGAAACAAAATAAGCCAGACACAGGAAATGCTTCCAATTCTTAGCTGCCGATTTGCGCGCAAATCGGCAATAATGCATTGTATTCATTGTTTTTATTTTGTAATGCGTTGATATTGTATAATTTGTTTGGCATAGTAATTTGTTTACAATAAACAATTGTCAAGGTTATTACACCTTAGAACATGAACAAGTTTCTAAATTTTAAACTCAAATATTTAACACATTAGAAATTGCTGGAACAATCATACATAATCATATTAGTCATATGAAACAACGGAAGTAGAATACCGAAATAACAAGGAAGCAAAGACCACAAAAATCGAAATTCAAAGACATGGCAAAAACTGTAACAGAGAAAAACAAAGACAAAACAAGGACGCGAGACAGCTACAATACACGGAAATAGAGAGACGACATAAAAAACTAAGGCACTCATAGTGTGAACTCCCATGAAAACCTGGAGTGACATCAGGTGCTCCGCAAGGGTAAGCATGTCCTGCTCTGCTAGCGACACCCGTTGTGTAAATAAATGTAAATGCTACAATTAGGGACCGACCATTTAACTTGAAAAAGGGGGGGGGGCTATGTTTTTTTTGTAAAAGAAATATTTTGGATCTGATTTTATGTGAAAAAAATATTTTGGCTGCCAAAATGATGAAAAATTTTTTTCTGAATGAGGCTTTCTTCCCAAAAAAATAATGTTAATTTTGAAAAAAAAATATTTTGTTGATACGCGTGCAAAAAATAAATAATTAATTTCTGTCTAGAAAAAAAAACCATAACCACCCCCCCCCCTTCAGGTTAAATGGTCGGTCCCTTACCTGGCATGATTGACAGTTAATAGAGGGTTTTCCGGATGTTTCTTGTTAAAGAAATTTTTATATTGTATGTATAAATATAGGGTAGCAGAAAAGGGTTGAGGCGATCAGTTTAATAAGTTTATACGGGATTATTACGCACATCTTTTGTATTTGAAATTGACACCAATTATTGTGAATCTATTATTAATTATTTAGGGAAGACTGTAAGGAATATTCATCTGGACATGTATTGGTTGACTTCAGTGAATTATTAATTTGGATATTCAATATTGAATTTCCTAATTGTCAGATAAGTCATTATTATATACTTTTTGGGCCATTTAGGGCTTGCTATATGGTGTGAGGTTCCTCACTGTGTAGAGGACCGTACGGTGACCCCTAGATGCTTTGTTTTGGGTCATTTAAACTGGATATGGGATGTTGTCCCCTTGACATTTATCCCATTTCCTTTCTTTTTCATATGTATATTTAATTTTTTTTGTCTTATTACAAAATTGAACTGAGCCAAATTTGTTTTTATATTGCTGACACATGTAGAGGTCATTTATACCTCATAGCACTTGAAATGTGCAAATCCTCAAATTATCATCAATCTTTGAGGCACATATTTAGTAACATTCAAGAGACAGAAACACCTGCATTTACACAAGAACTGTTCGTTTTTATAGGTGGTGTATTTTTCCATTCCGTAAGAAAATCCTTATTTGGAAATTTAATTTCATTATTTTTCGCTCTGACCTTGTGTTGTATTTTTCCAACTCTGGCCGTATATCAGAATAAGGCATTGAAAGATTTATCAATTATCCTCCAAAAAAGTTTACTTCAGAAAAGACATTTGATATGCATTTAGCAAGACATTTGTAGATTTCAGAACAATTTTCAAAAATATCGCCACATATAGTAGGGTGCCCAAGAGACAATTTTTCTGATTTTGGGCTAACGGAATAACACACACTTGTATTATACATGTTTGGAAAGAGGATACGATGGCGCATCGAAATGACGATGTCGTTGAGATTGAATTTGGTCACATTTTATTTCAGATAGGGTCAAAGGTCAGCTCCTAAAATTTTGGAAATTTTGATACATTTTAAAGTGAGCTTGATTTCACACATAAAACTGCAACGAAATTCGAATATTGTTGTAAATTTTATTGGGGTAGTTCTTTAGTTTTGCTTTTTAGCTCACCTGGCCTAAAAGGCTATGTGAGCTAATGCCATTACTTGGTGTCCGTCGTCCGTCCGTCCGTCCGTCCGTCGGTCGTAAACTTTTTCAAAAATCTTCTCCTCTGAAACCAATAGGCCAATTTTAATCAAACTTGGTCTGAATCATTACCAGGGTATATAGATTCAAAATTGTGTTCGATTAGTCCGAGGACCATACAACATGGCTGCCGTTACTAAAAATAGCACATAGGGGTAAATTGCTGTTTTTGGAAAATAACTCGAAAACCGTTACAGATATCAAAAATCTGACAGGTGTAAAAGTGATCAGCATGGTAAGATCTACCCACCTTGCAATTTTAAGAAAATCTGATGACCAGTTTTGGAGTTATTGCCCTTTTTTACGGAATTTTTTCAAAATTTTTATGTTTTTATTTTTTTTTCAAAGAAACTATAGCAGATAGAGGTCAACTTCAAACTGCAAAAATGTTCAGCATATCAAGATCTACCCACCCTGAAATTTTGGAGAAAATCCAAAAACCCTTGTAGGAGTTATTGCCCTTTTTTCACAGAATTTTCATAATTTTCAGATTTTTCGTCTTTTATTTCCAAAACTATAGAAGATGAAGGTTAAGTGTAAATTGATAAAATGTTTGCCATGCTGTGGTGACTTCAAAAGTGGTGTTGAAAATTGATAGATGACCGCCATTTTCAAAATGGCCGCCATTTTCAAAATGGCCGCCAAAAAAGGCGGGAAAATTCAACATTGTTCGATTTCAATGAAATTTAGTTTCCAAATAGATATTGATGTTGCGACTTCAAAACCAGTGTTGAAAATTTTTTGTTGACCGCCATTTTCAAAATGGCCACCATGAAAGGTGTGAAAATTCAACGTTGTCCGATTTTAATGAAATTTGGTTTCCAAATAGGTATTGATGTTGCGACTTCAAAACCGATGTTAAAAATAAATTGTTCGTTGAATGCCATTTTCAAAATGGCCGCCCTAAAAGGCGGGAAAATTCAACATTGTCCGATTTCAATGAAATTTGGTTTCAAAATAGATATTGATGTAGCTATGTGTTTCTTCACAATATGCCAGTCATGGACCAGGTGAGCTATACAGGCTCTTGAGAGCCTCTAGTTATAATGATTTGTCTGTTGTCTTTATTCAACAAGTTTCAAAGGTTGCATTTTGTTTCAAAGGCCCGTCATTTTGAATATTTGCACCTCCGTGATATTAGGAGTTCTTTCGGATATAAAGATCTGTGCATTTCTGACTTTTATAGGATTTTTCTTTAAAGGAAAGCTTGAATTTAATTCTAAAACTAACCGCTAAAAAATAAACTAAGTTTAGGCGAAATAAATCGTACTTTTGTTATTAGTATAAATAAGTCAATTTTCCAAAAAAAAAAACCACACACACTGACATAAATCTTAGTAAGACCGTTTCACTGAAACAAAACCTTATAATATTATCTGAAATGATACAAAAAAGTGATTTTAAACGTGAAATAAATACATGTGCTTGGAAAATCAAAGCATAAGCAATGTAAAATTGTTACTCGATTCCCGCTATTTAACTAGACTTGGGCTTGTCTAGTAATTCTGGCAAGAAATGATTAGAGTTATCTTTCGTTGTACTCTCAAAAGAACATGACCAATTGGCAAGACAAGACAAGACAAGTTTATTTCAACTTAGGCACAGTATACGTGCTACAAGAGGACAAATATATAAATATATACACATTGGTAACAGACAAGGCACATACATACATATAAATAAACATAAATATATAAAAACAAATAAAAAATAACTTTTATACATATTATACTTTTTATGAAATTATTTTTTCAAACTGTCTCAAAAACATACACAATTTTGACAATACCATAACATTGTAGAGGGATAAAAGTCCATGCATTTTATAAATTGTTGGGCGATTTATGTAATGGTCTTCATATCGAAAAAAAATTGAAAGTTTTGCGCAAATTTTGGCTTTTTATTAGTTGATTTCGCTTTAAAGGTGGACATTACATCCATGATTTTTGGATCATAGGTAGAATTCGTATATGTGCATTCGTTAAAGTTGGAATATTTCAGGAATAAAGCATAGTTATTTCGCATTTAATGAAAATGTCGTTAATTTAGACTCAAATTTAAACCGATATTAATACCATAAATTACAAAAACCTGTCAAAAATAACTTGCATTCTATGATTCAAATTAATATTTCAGGTCTGGACTTTACCGTAAATAGCCTTTTATTAGCATGTAAGAGAGCACTACTATTTTCTGTAACTTTAAAGATACCATATCCCAAGCACTGTTTTAGGGTACCCTTAAAAAAGGAGAAATTGGAGAAATCGTGACCACAGGAACTTTCTACGACAGCTAAAAATTTGAAATTTAATAGTTGTTCTATCATTTAAAACAAAAATTAACCGTGTGTGATTCCATTAACCCAAACTCGAAAACTAAGCGTCTCTTTGGACCTTGGGCACCCTACTAATACAAATGTTAAATAAGGACAAAGATATATAAGCGAGAAGTTTGCGATATATTTATTTTATTAACCTAGTCTTATCGGCTCTGACATAGCTAATCTGCATATTTATTTTACATGATACCTGAGAAGTATATTCTAATTCAAAAGTCCAATGACAAGAATTGAAAAGGGTCGAATCACAAAAGAAAATCTAAGTTTTCATTATATCTTGGCATGTTAGAATGTAAGTATTACTCACAGGAAAAGACCAAAAGTAACACTTGTACGTCCATTTTACGGTCTAAAGTGCAGTGATTCATACATATAACCCAAAATCATGTATACTTATTTTGTATTCAAGGACGTCTCGATTATCTTATCTTTTTGTACTAAATCCTACTTGGTTTATTCTATGCTATCAGGGACATAGACGATTATATTAGGTTGTATTGTTGTCGTCTGTCTGGAAAGTTCCTTTTATCCCCGATCAAATCAATAAAAAAAACACTCGACACAGTTGATTCTCTCATTATAGGTTAGCTAATATAATCAATGAAGGGGTATGGAGTAAACGCACAAGAGACAAAGTCTATACAAATACATAGTAAAAAGGCAATGGAACACCGCTTTTATTGTTGTTCTTCAACTTGAAGTCACCAATGAATTTTGCTCATACCTCACAGTAAGTTTAAGACGGCCATGAACACCGTTTTTGAACGGAAATCATTGTTAGATGTCGAACAACGCTATATCTATGTTTATCATGTCATGGATGCGGGATCGTGATCAAATAAATAAAAAAAAAAACACTTGACACGGTGGACTCTTTCATTATAGGTTAGCTCTTGTAAACCTTACTCATGATAATCGGAAGTATAAATTGCAATAAGATAACTTTATTATTTAAAAATGCACCTTTCATGTCTTCCGAAAATTTGGAAGACATAACAGCGAAAATCTCAGTATTAAATAA